>BGNK01007794.1:2592-15272 GCA_003297005.1 Symbiodinium sp. clade A Y106
GTTGCTACAAGTACACCATCAGGCAAAGGTTGACCCGACTGTCGTTCGTACCTTGTCTTGATTGTTTCCCAAACGTTAAAGTCTTGCTCAAAGGTCGCTGGGTTGAACTTGAAGTCCAGGAGATGCGTCAAAAGTGACGTGCTTCGCGTAGCTCCTGGTAGCGAGAACTTCTGGTAAAGTCTCCTCCAGGTCTCAAAGCCGCTGCTGTCTTCATTTTGTCGAACGATAAGTTTTGCAGAATCTTTCACAAGTTGCGAAAGTAGGTAATGTAACTTCCGGGAGAAAAGTACTCGGTTCGCGGTCTGTTCTGCATCAACATCACCGGTGTCCAAAGTCATCTGCAAATGTTCATCGAGNCAGCACCTGTTTCGAACATCGAAATGTAGGCCTTAAAGTTCCATGCCCATTCTTCCCAGTCGGCAGGATTGCCGCTGAAAGTCTCAGGCAAGGGAAGCCGAAGCTTTCCTGCAAAGTCGTCTTCACCTCCTATCGCCATATTCTATCCAAAGTTCCTTGGAGCTTTCAGCTCCGCTACCATGCGAAAGTACGACGTTCCAAGATGCACAACAAACTACCCTAAAGTAGCAGCTATGCCAGCTCACTCGACTGAGGCACANACGTTCCAAGATGCACAACAAACTACCCTAAAGTAGCAGCTATGCCAGCTCACTCGACTGAGGCACAAAGTCAACCCTGAAGTTCAGCTGCGTCTTTCAGTCTGCACAGCAAAGTGTGTTTTGAGCCACACTTGAGCCACGGAGTGGCAGTGGCAAAGTCTCTTGGGCTCTGAGGACGTGTTATTTTCACAGACATACAAATACATACATACATACATACATACATACACACCTACATGCATACATACATACACACACATACATACATACATACACACCTACATGCATACATACATACACACACATACATACATACATACATACATACACACCTACATGCATACATACACTATGTATGTGTGGACACGCACACATAAGCACTCTACACAAACAGATATGGATGCATGCACTTATGCATATGTACGTAAGTACACATGCATGCATGGTAGTATCCATCCATACAAACATACACACATACATGCATGCACAAGCACACATGCACGCATACCGACCGACCTACTTTCTATGTACCTATGTACGTAAGTACATACATACACACACACACAAAACAACTGCGTGCGGGTGCATTCTGGGATGGTCGCCAAGAGATGGCAGCTGCTCAAACACAAGATTTGTCAAATCAGCATGTTCGTGGGAATCCGATTGGACAGCACAACTTGGAGCGGGCATGTCTTGGGCTTGAGATTACAAAATGCCTTGGATTGGCAAGATTGTCGTGCGCAACAGAATGCTTGCTGTCTTCGTTCCCCCACCCAATACGACTTGGAAGGAAGAAACTTACACTGCTAGCTGCCAGTTTAGATTAGGAACAAACAATCTCACTGAGATCCCCCAAGATCCCCCAAGGAGACTGGGACAAGGCATCAGTTCAGCAGCCTGCTCGCTGAAGCCAATTGACTGAAAGCTCGGCGGTTGAACTGGCACTTTGCTTTCCTGCCTGACCGGCCTGGGCAGGACACACCGCTGATCCAAGCCGGCCGGCGCTTGCAAAGCACACAGTTTTTCACCTCCGTTTCACAGAAGCATTTTACCCGTCACGGAGCAGGCAGCTGCAAAGCATCAGGTGTCCGCGTTCTCGGTGGGGAAATGCTGAACAGACAGCCGTTCCTCCTGCAGCTTCACTTATGCAGTTCCGGGACAATCCACCTGGCACGGGCAAAGCGACCATGTGCGTGCACAACTCCAGAACCTACGCACCTCTCACACGCTGCCATGTGCTAGTCGAACTCCACCGTACCCGCCATCAATCTTGCACGAGACTTCCGTCCAAGTTTCCTTGGGGCCCCAGAAAATGCATCTTAATTACAGACAACAATTGGAAAGTACGTTTTGAAAACTACAGCCGCTGCACAAATTGCAGTTCATAGTGCCGGAGAGGTGCGCGGAACTCTTCTCTTTGCCTAAACAGAACAGCACGATAACCTTTGGACATCTCCTACACTCTGCAAAGCTGCATGCTGGGCTTCCGGCGAGGCTTCTTGCTTTTCTGGCGGGCTTCCGACGATCCGACTTTTTGCAGCTTTTGTGCCTTCTTCAGCTTCCATTTTGCTGCCTCCATATCCAGGCGCAAGGCAAGTCGCACAAGGCTCCAAATACAACGCCAGCGAGATTCTGCGCCTGCAAACTCTTGGCCAAGATGCAATCTGGCGGATTCGGGAGTTTCATTTGAGACTCCAGCCGATCCTTGAAACAGTCTGGGGGAGCCCAGACGTCAATATGCCAAACACACAGTCACGGAGAGTCACTAGGATCGACAACTGAGAGCACAGTCGGGGAAAGCTGGCGCTCTGCCAGCAGGACATGAGCTGGCTAATGTCTAAGTTCCTTTGGGCTGCAAAGGTCAGGACGGCCGCTGAATGTTGCGGTCAACAGCTTCGCGGTAGTTTGAGCTTATACAGAAAATTAATGCATTGAGAGGTGGTGGCGGCCCGCACGAAGCTGGATCTCAGACCAAGCCACAGCCCAGACAGGTTCGAAACAGACGAAGCAAGCGGGAGCTCCTACAAGCTTCCCCCGAAAGTTTTTCTTCATGACTCTCGTACCGACCACGGCATGAAGGCCAGCAGATGCTGGCAGTCTGTAAAGCTCAACACTTTCCACAAGGGTTGGAATAGATTGGACAAAAGGCAAGCAGGCAGGAACGATTCGTTCACCCCACATGCATGAATTGCTCCAGACGATACTGTTGTCAAGCGTCATATATGTTTCCCAGCTTCAGCGGTGGCGGCAAGATGACATACCTCAGCAAGAACGCCAATGTCAAGAATGGCTTTCACGGATACTATCTGCAAGTCTGAAAAGCACAGATATGCAGTCTTTGCACAGGTTTGTCCGACCAAGCATGATGCCACGAGGACTGAAAGGGCGTAGTTTGGCCTACAGTCAAGAAGTCTTTTAGGCAGTGCCACGTGAATATTTACCATTGCTCAGCACGCTCTGAAACGGGCATCTGAGAAAGCGACCATCCTCTCCCACCCAAGCTGGCTTGCACGAGCCTACTAGGTCGGTGGGCATGACATAGTTGTATCCTCGGACGAGTGGCCCTCTGTGCGTCTAGCATACTCATTCGACAAGCCAATGCATGAGGCCAACTGAATGCAGGCATCTTCGCAGCGGAGATATGTAGAAGATATTGTCCATTCTCCCGAACCTTGACGTTCCCCGAAGCTGGTAAGGCAAAACACACAGAGATAAGAAACAGCTTGTGCCCCAAAGACCCAGGTGAACAATGCTACTTGCGACTTTGCACGTGCATCTTTGAGTTCCGAAGCCATGTCTCACCTAAGCGCCACGGAGCAGTTCAGAGAAGTATGGCTTCTTCGCCACCCAATTCGGCAGCAACAGCAGGCAGGGCTTCTTCAACTTGCTGCAGAACCTGGGAACTGTCCACAGAATGCGTGGATTTGAAGTGGGGCTACACTTTTTCGGACCCGTGTAAGGACATCTGCTGAACAAAGGAGATCAACTCGCAATGCGTGCAAGTTGCTCTAGGCACCGCGGCAAATCATCTGATGAGTAGGGTGGGTTCGTCATGAAGACGTGGTGCTCGGGAACTCGATCTTCCCGAATTACTTTGTAAAAATCCTGAGCAGAAGGCTGCTGGAGATGAAAAGTTGCGAAACCTTTGAATCAGTGTTGTCTGCTTGGCAACGTGCAGTCCTGGTTCACGTTGTGAACCTTCGTGAAACCGAGCTGCGCCAGGTGCTTGACCATTGCCCCCTTACCTTGCTCTGTGGGCTTAAACAGCAACCCCGCAGTCAGTCGCAAGGCACAAATTGGTCATAGGTTGAGATGTGTTCAGCCTCGATGCAGAAGTATGGGTCCCAGATCTGAAGCTTCTTTGACCGCACACCGAACTGCTCTGCCAACAGCTTCAGCAAGGGCACAACCTTTGCAAATCAGTCCCTTCGATCACGATCTGGTGCTGCTGCGACACAGCATTGCCGAGAAGGTCGCATGGCGGTATGCGCGGAGCTCTGTTTCGGCCTGGGAGCTGAGACATCCTCCACCCGACTCGAGCTCAGAACGACAAGGCTCGGACATGGTCGAGCGGATCAGACTCAAACGCATGTACACATACGCCATTGTGAATCCTTAGCTGCCTTGTCGCACTCTTTGAATGGCCTACATAGCAATGTACTGCACAGTGCCGACGAGGCTGCTCATCTCCAAGGCCGGCATGCGCCGTCGCCTTCAAAGACGTCTGCTGGCACCACACTTCCACTTTCTGAAACTGCACCTTCTTGCTCTCTTGCTTGGAGAACTTCTTCTTCTTTCTCGGTGGCTGGCCGGCTGTTAAGCCTGAGAGACGGCGGCTCTCTGTCGAAAAGCAAGGTCCGGTTCCGTGAAGCGTGACAAGTGGCCCCTCATGCGCTTGCTCCGGTCCAGGCTTTGGCCCAGGCTCCATAGCCATAGCTTTACAACTCACAGGCATGATTGGATAAATATCCGTTTGGTGAGTTCACGGCCGACGCCTTCATTGATCCTGTTAATTGAAAGGCATCATGGTAGACACATGTCCACTGACACTACACTTCCCAAACTTCCGCCGAGCCGAGCAATGTTCGACGTGGTCATGAAGAACGTGTCACACAATGCGACAGGGTTGAGCTGTCAGAATGTCCATAGATTTCCGGCGCATGTCTAAGCGCATGGCAGCTGGCTGCTTGGCTGGAACGGTTGTCGTGTGGGTCGAGGCGGTGGAGCTCTCGACGGGTCATCCCTGAAGGACACTCGCCACCACTGCTACTCTTCTCATTGATTCATTGATTGATTGACTGCCTGTGGGTGCAAACACCCTTGCACTTGCAAGGCAACAGAGGCTGCGCGGCTGTACAACAGGGAACAGCCTAAAGGGCGACCGGAATTCTAGTTAGATTCCAGTTGGCCATGAATTAGATACCGTAGAAACCTGCAGCAGCCTGCAATGATGCGATTATGCGCCTGAGGCGGAGCCTTGTCCTGCAGTTTATGAACCTCACGAGTTCAAATCCGACGCCGACAGGAAGGCAGCCGGTGGCATCAGCTGAGACGCTCACAAGATGTATGCTAGACAGCAAATGGCAAGGAGGAGGAGTTGCAGAAGCTCCAGGCACGAGGTCACCTCATTTTGCTAATTCAAGTGTGGACCCTGCAGACTCATCATGTCGTCGAAGTGTCCAGAAAGACTACTGACTACTGACTACTGATGACGACAAAAAGAGGTCGCTGAGCCGCTGAGCATGCTGCTGCCAAGCTCGCAGAGAGCAGCAGCATTGTACGCACCTCCACGCCTTGCAGCACAAAAAGACTGACCGCAACATACCGACCGTGACCCTTCGTTGGGGAGCAACCCGGCTCCAAATCGGGCAGCGCTCGGTCCCCGAGCGCTTGCGTCCTGGTTGTTCTCGCTTGGCCGAGTCTAGCCATCTAGCTACGATTTCCATTGGGCCGCGCGGGACCTTGCCCGGAGGCTTCTCGGAACGCGCACGCGTTTCGCAGCCATTCCCCAGGCTATGGCGGGTTTCGGGGCCGCCGTGGACGACCCCAAGGAGGTTAGTTGGCGAGCATCATGAGCACTCGGGCGCCCGCAAAATTCCCATTTTTTTGAGTGGGTTGCGGAAGCGCCAAAGGGCGCGCATCATCAGCATCAGCGGGGTTCGGCGGAAGGGGGGGCACGTGCTAGGAAGCCCCCAAAGTGGCCTTGCTCCAGGCTTCTACCTGCGCTGCCCGCCCGTGGGCGCAGCCCCTAGAATAATAACCCCAGTATATCAAACTACTACAAGCACAGGGAACAGCGGGGGAGGAAGCTGTGGAGTCCATGGCGGTACCGCTTGTTCTTGGAGGCTTGGTTCTATGCATGGTGCAGCGCTGCTAGGCCCCTCCCCCACCCCATGGTATCCCCCCTCCGCCCCTGTGGTTCTCTGTGGTGTGGGTTCCCCCCAGCTCCTCCCCACTGTGGTTGCGGTCGGCTGCGCCCCCTTCCATGGCTATTGCTGGTTGGACGTCCGGTTGCGAAGGGTCTGGACCTTAGGATGTGATACAGTTCCACTGAACTCCGACCTGCCCTGAGTTTCAAAACCAATGATAGTGATGAATATTAAATGGTGATGATGCTGACGAAGATGTTGGTCAGGATCCCCATCCGCACTCTCCTCCGGTCCCTTGCTCGAGAGTCCCGAATGAAAATCATTCAAACATGTGCTCAAGCTCACTTTAACTAACCCTACCGAAACTTGGCTTGGAATGACACGGCTTATACAGTTTTCGCAAGAACATCACAAGCCAAGCACGGTTTTCAACTAAATAAAGCAATGAACATGCGGTGCCGAAGCCCAGAGCAACACAAGAAAAAAGCTACCACCAACAGCCACACTGGGCATAGCACATCAACGTCATTGTGCGCAACATCATCGCCATCATTCTCATCTGTGTGTCGGAGGGGAAGGGGCCCTGTGGTTCCCTGTGTTGTGGGTTATCCTTCAGCACCCCGCCCCTGTGGTTCCCTGTCTTGTGGTTCCATGTGTTGTGGGTTATTCCTCCCGCCCCTTCATCTTACGCCCCTTTTTTGGCTCGGTGAAGTGAGCACTTCAAGGGCTCGCAGAAGGAGGGGTTATTCGATACTGCTAGCCAGGACTCGGGCCAGGACCTAGGNCCCCCCCCCCCGTTTGCTACGGCGAGAGGCCTGGCTTGGGGGTGGAGTTACGCGTGTGACTGTGCTGACACAAGAGAGGCCTGGCCCCGGGGGGGGCATACCATGGGGGGGTGAGGGGCCTGCGACGAGGCGACGCGGCACCGTAAATTAGGCTCACCGGTGCAACATAAACTGGAAGTATTGCTGGTATCTTGCAATGAGTTTGTCGGGAAGGGCGGAGTACGACAATTGATTCCACATCAGGTCCGTCGCTAATTAGTGCTATTTTCGGGCGACCTCGCAAACGCGACCGGCGAGGCGTAATATATGAAACGAATATTTTCATTTATGCCCGATCAACGCCTACTTTGTTGAGAACGGAACCCGGCCAAGAGAACTACGACAGCCTGACAACATTGTACATGTGCGTGTTGTATATATATATATATATATATATGTATATAAGTATATAAGTAGATGTATATAACAGATGTATACATAATATATGTGTCTTTATGTTAATAACTTGCGCGAATGCGTAGACGTACACACACACACACCAGGCTGTCTGGATGTAGCGTGTGTGTGTGTACAAAAGCGTGTGTGTGTGTGTGTATATATATATATACATATTCACACGCGCACGTATGATATGGATGACTTATGGATGCGTTTATGTATGTATGTATGTATGTATGTAGGGATATGGGCAGGACGCTTTTGCAGTTGTGAGGTCTGATTACTACTGCTAGGTACTAGTAGACATCCTGGCAGGGCAGGCTTCAAAGTCGCTTCTACGTTCGAGATTGCCTGAGACGTTCTGCCGAAGTTTCCTTACTCTTTTCAAGAAGCGGAGATGAAACCCGAGCTCGGGGTCTCAAGACTTCATGTCTATCGAAAGTAGAACTGCATGTAGTTCAGCACAGAATACATCTTGCTCGGCTTGACTTTCGGTCTCCAGGCCGTGTTTAAACTTGCCTACAATTTAGAGGCTTCGAAAGGCTTATGACGTTCGCAAGCTTCCAGGACCAAAACCCCTTGGCTTGATTCGATATTTCCCGAAGTTCGCTTCCCTGAACCGTAAACCCCGGGAACGAAACTTCCTGCCTTACTACCACCGGGTCCGGGAATTGCAGGCTAAGCCACGCCTGCGCTACGTCAGGAGGCTCCGGTTACATTCTTTCGGGGTTCTGGGTGAGGTTGGGAATTTCGGATTTGCGGTTGAGGGCACGTTGAGGGTTGAGGTGTCTGCATAAGGGTGTCTGCATGGCAGGTTCTCCACCGATCCTCGCCCTCGCAAGCTCACCCAAAGGGAACCCTCCATTGTCCAACTTCGTTTACCGAATGCTTCACAAATATGGTCGTCGGCCCGAAAACTCAACAGTTACACTTTAGAAGTTGAATTTAGATCTCTTACAACCTCGAAACTCTACTATGCATGTCATACCTCAACACAAACCTTGACACATTAGGTAGATCCTGCGTTGAGCCTAGACTCCATGTCAAAGGCTTCAAATCTTTGAACTGGCGTGTGAAACTCGGCGCACGAAACCCAAACCTGTGCCGAGTGACATGAGCTCCAAACTGGAGTGCAAGTGTTAATTACACACGACACCCTTCACAACGAAACTTTAAGCCCTTTGAATCCAGGTCCCAAACTAGCCCCTGAAACTTGAAACAACGGCTGGGATCCCTCAGCAGCCCAGCGCTAAAGCACTTGCTGTGCGAGATGTAGGGGTGACTGGCCTGAGTCCCTAACGGTGCAAGACAGACCTTCGCTCCAAAGCTGCTCAAGAATAACTCCTTTATGATGGTCTGCGTAAGCCCAATCCCTGAGCCCTGCAACGCCCTACAACCCTGTAAAGTCGGCAAACCTTCAAACTTAAGTGACAGATCAAGATGCAGCATCAGACACCCCCGAAACCATGATGATGTCCTCCCTCGGCCTATACCACCCTTCTTTTTAATGGAGTATGTTGGCCCTAACCTGACCCCATGAATTCCCAAACCGAAACATCACCAAATGAGGGCCTGAACAAGTATTTGCAATTACCAACCAGTCTTTCTACACCCTGGAAACTCATCGCAGGCAAAACGACCCCCAACGAAACACTATTAGCCCCACAAACCCCCCCCCAATCCCCGTCCTAACATAACCCCTATAGAATGCTGTTTGAAACTCTTGCACCTCCCGGGGCTTGCATCCATGGCAGCTAGATATCCAGCGGCTGCTCTCGTCACCGTCGAATGCATTCAGCGCCTCTTGGAGGGCTTTATAGGGGCCTCAATGGTTTTTCAACAGGGTTTCGGGGTACTATGAGGGGGCCCAGACTTTACGGGGAATACTATTCGGGACTTCAGACAAGCCTTTCGGCTGGACATACGATTAGGGCTCAGGGCGAAGGGAGCTCTGCCTGGACCTGACCTTGGATGCTTTTCGCGAAAACCAGCCTCCGGATACCTAAACCTGAGTGCTGGCACCCTCACACTTCCAAGTCCTCAGCTGCGAAACTTGCATTCTGCCATTGAGCGATCCTGTAGAGTTCTTGGCGTTGACGCCTAAGACCGAAAGCCCAAGCAACAGAGACTGAGCCGCTAGTTGCTAAATGCTGCTAGTCACCAGCCGCTAGTATCCGAGCTCATGACGGGTGAGTGTGCATACTGCGTTCCAGAGCTGCCAGCTCTCCTGCAAGTCAAGGCGCCAAAGCATCCGTGAAAGGTCGAAACGATGCTGCTGCATGGGCCGTTGCACCCTCAGACCCTGGAGGCTCAATCGACCACATTCAACGGCAGTAACCTGGCATTGGGAATGCACGGCGGCTTACGATTCTCGGAGTCCGGCAGTTCGAAAGACCCCAAAATGTTCAATTCACCTCGCCAACCCTAAACTCCCTAAACACTGAAAGGCCACCGACATGGTCCTAAAAACGGTGTGCGCAATCACACAGAGGCCGTCCGCATGGAAGCGAACCTGCGTGCCAGCATACACATCTCTGTGTGCATACCCTGCACAAGAGGCGAGTTGGAGAAGAGAGAAGGTTTTTTGCTACAGGAGTGCAGAATACATGGGAGAGAGGCCGGAGGAGAGATAAAAAAGGGAGAAAACAACAAGAACAGAGCACAGGCCAGCTGAGTCGGCACAGCTTTCTGTCTTTAAACCAGGTGGTGGGCCTTTGGGCTTTCGGGCTCAAGCCGGTTTTGGTTTCAGGTTGTCGACACACAGACTTGAAACAACTAATCCGTGGATTTAACATTAACAGTTCGCGTTTCCGATATTGAGGTTGTACCCAGAACAACCGACACCTGAACCGTGTACTTGGCGTTCCACGGATCCAAGAATAAACCTCATGTCTAAACTCCACCGTGGTCCAAGTCATTCACACATGCACACAAAGGGATATGCTTGTGTTTCAGACTCCAAGGAAATGTGCAAGCTCTCCGGTCTCCACCACACTAAGTCCAACCTGCGGCCTATCGTGCGTGGCGCCTCCCGCACTACCCACCGGCTGACCGTCGTGCCCGTGCACATCAGTCTCCAATGCGCCGCCGCAAAGATGTCCTCCTGTCAGGCGGATCTGGCGCTGCGTTTGCAATGCCCAAACACCCGAGGTCAGTCTCCGCAAGTCTGGTGCTGAAAGCATGGTGATGGTGGGTACAAAATCCGCATGCTTCCGAACCTTAGAACCAGACATGTAGAACTTACAGTAAGGTCCTTGCAACGATGGTTGAGGCAGGTAGCATTGTTGGCACTGCAGCTGCCGAACCTGCTCACGATGCAGCTCGCACACGGAGGCATTCCGCTCGTGGGGTAGCAACATTCTGAAGTGGAATAGGCTTTTGGTGCATATACTAGTAGACTTACGGAATGCCAGGTAATAGTATTGGTAATTGTTCAGACCCCTACATGCACACGAGAGTTTCAGGAGAGCTCAAGCCTTGAGATAGGATTTAGGGTTTCGGCAGGGCCAAGGTCGTAAGTTGATCATTCAACTCATTGAGCTGGTAATGACTTCTCATGCCGCACTTTTCACCCGCTCATCCGAACGATTTTGATTAATCATATGTTCTTGTCTTTAGCTTCCAGACGATCACGTGCTACAAGAGCTTCAGCCGAGCTACAACGAGCGGTAAACGCTTGGCTTATGTTGTACACCAGATACAAAACCAGGGAACCAGCCCGAGCCACACCCGCAGCAATACCCAAAGACCCTACAGCATCCCTAAACCCTGAATCAGGAACAATCAACCAACTCCGAATAGCCTAAACCCGAAGCCCGGGTTCTGCCCGAGGCCCATGAAGATGGCCTCAGGATCCCACCACAGCCATCCTAGCAGGGAGAAGCCAGGGAGGGCTATCGAGTTCAAACCATGAATTTGTCGGCAAGGTTCTACCTGGCTTCTGCAGGTCTTTATGAGATCTTAGAGTTGCAGTTTTGGCTGTTGTAGGATCTTGGGACCGTAACTCTTGCATGAGGGCTTGGAGGAGGTGTCAGGGCTTCAAGTTCCATACTGCGCCTCATTTTGGGCTACGCATTCTAAAGATTTGAGACCCTAAACACCGATTACACCATGAGGTTTGCGGCTTGCCAGTCTCAAATCCTGGGAAATCGTCTGGGACAGGCCAGCAGCCTCCGGGAGCTGCGCAAGGACTGAGGTGAGGCGATGGCTAGGGCAAAGGCTTAGGGTCTTAGGTTCCTCGCTTCTGAATTTGAGGTTCTAGACCAGCTTCGGGTTTAGGGTAGTCTGGGTGTAGACTCTCTCTTCTTCACAGGTCAGGGGCCAATGCATGTGGCTTGGGTTTAGGTGAATGCGGCAACAAGAAATGTACAAATAGCTACTATAATTATAAGCACACATGAGTCACATGAAGCAGGCGTTTAGCTCGTAGTCCCAGAATCACCCACGAAACGCTCACCGATATTATATTTCTCGGAGCCCTGTAATTACATGCACCAAAACGCTTACCTACTCCCTGCTTCACGTCGACCCCCCGGCCCACGGCGTAAAGAAAGTGTGCCGGACAGGCTTCCGCATCTCCACACTGCCAGCCGGTGAAAGCCGGGTCTGTGACCTGTGAAGTAATTCTTGTTTGATTTATTTTGTTTGTTCTCTGATTGTCGCTAGGAGTGATTTGATGTCGCGTCATGCGTCTGATTGCTACTGTTAGTAGCAAAGGTAGCGGTGCTAGCAACAATGGCAGCGCTAGAATATTAGCGACAGTAGAAGCAGAGTAGTAGTAGTAGTCGTCGTAGTAGTAGTAGTAGCAGCAGCAGTAGTAGTAGTAGTGGTAGTCGTCGTAGTAGTAGTAGTAGTAGTAGTCGTAGTAGTAGTCGTAGTAGTAGTCGTAGTAGTAGTAGTAGCAGCAGCAGTAGTAGTAGTGGTAGTCGTGGTAGTAGTGGTAGTAGTGGTAGTAGTGGTAGTAGTAGTAGTACTAGTAGTACTAGTAGTACTAGTAGTAGTAGTAGTAGTACCACCACTACTACTACTACTACTAGTACTACTACTAGTACTAGTACTAGTACTAGTACTAGTACTAGTACTAGTACTAGTACTAGTACTAGTACTAGTACTAGTACTAGTACTAGTACTAGTAGTAGTAGTAGTAGTGGTGGTAGTAGTAGTAGTAGTAGCAGTAGTAATAGTAGAAGTAGTAGTCGTCGTCGCAGTAGTAGTAGCAGCAGCAGTAGTAGTAGCAGTGGTAATGGTAGCGGTAGTGGCAGTGGTAGCGGTAGTGGTAGTAGCAGCTGCAGCAGCACCAGCAGGAGCAGGAGTAGCAGTAGTAGTAGTAGTAGTACTAGTCGTAGTCGTAGTCGTTGTTGTTGTTGTTGGCAGCACGTGCGTCTGCCGCCGCGTGGGGTGGTGCGATTTCTTGGCTGGCATGTGCTGAAACTCGAGTTTTGGCACTTTGGCCCTTGGACAAAAAATTTGGG
>BGNK01007795.1:0-15270 GCA_003297005.1 Symbiodinium sp. clade A Y106
CACCACCCTGACGGGTCGGTTTGCCTCCTGTGCAGAGTGAGTGAAGGGTAGTCCGCATTCACAGATCTTTTTGTAACTCTCGCAAAGCGAGCAGTGCCATGATGTAGCGTAGGTATATCCTTGTACGCCTCCTCCGCTGCGCTCCAATGCGCGGGGGGTGTTTTTAATCCTTTTGTGTACGTATATTAGTGTTTTACCTACGTTACGACATTGGCTCAAGTGAACAAAAAGTCCGTGCGNGCTCCAATGCGCGGGGGGTGTTTTTAATCCTTTTGTGTACGTATATTAGTGTTTTACCTACGTTACGACATTGGCTCAAGTGAACAAAAAGTCCGTGCGTTCTGCTGCTAACAATAGAATTCAGAGGTTCATAGAACTTTGCCAGGACGGCAGCGAGTCCCAGTTCATGTATGCTTGTTTATCAGAGGGGAATCCGACGTCTTTTGCCATCCTAAGAAACTTGGGATCTCCTTATCGCATCCTTCAAAATGCCCAGAGAGCCCAATACCCCTTAATTAAGGAATATGGCTTAAATTATATAGGGCTTCATATTATGATTTAAGCTATATTCCTGAATTAAGGGGTATTGGGCTCTCTGGGTGCTTGACCGCTCAGGAGTCGAGTTCATCGCACAGGCTCACAGCCTCGTTGGCCCTGTCTACGACTCGCTGCAAATCCGCATCCTCGACAAAGACGGCCGCGGGAGAGCATTCAAAGGATGAGTGTAGACCGCTGATGCGTAAACCCGCTTTGAACCCGGGGCCTACAGAGAGAAGGGGTTCAAAGGGTTGATTCAGTTTAGGGTTGTTGGGTTTAGGCTTTAGGCTCTAGGAAACTTCGAGAGTTCTAGGCTTGGGATTCAGGCAACACGAGGTATTGAGAGTTTTGATTTGCACGGCTATAAGGTCTGGGTGGGAGAGCTTGAAGTGTAGCGTTGGTCTCAAGGCTAAAAAGGTTTGGAAAGCTGCAACCAAATATACGGACACTACGACCAGCAGCAGCAGGAGGAGGAGGAGTAGACCCTCAAGCACTCCCCGACAAAAGCCTAAAGCCCCCCAGAGACTCCAAAACCCCTTAGTTAAGGAATATACCTTTAATTAAGGAATATACCGTAAATTAGAATAGGATCCCTAATATGATTTAAGGTATATTCCTTAATTAAGGGGTTTTGGAGTCTCTGGGAAGTTCTAGCTCATATCCTAGTAGTAGAGTAGGTAACCTTTAACCTTTTGGGGTAGTATAGCCCCTATATAATCCTTATATTATGAAAAAGGTTAACCTTTGGTTCCCTCATCCCCCAAGGCCCCATCAGACATTATTTTCAAGCACCACAGGCCCAACCCCCCGAGAACCCCTAACCCACCGAAAGCCCTGAAGGTTTAAACCCCCAGATGCCATGCTTGAAGGGGCAGGGGACTTAGTAAGTAGGTTATAAGTAGAGTTATAAGTGCCCTAAATGGAGATACCCTAATTATAACCCTACTTATAACCGACTTACTAAGTCCCCTGACCCTTCAAGTACCCCAAAGCAGCCTAACCCCCTAAAGCCGAACAAAAACAGCTTAAACCTGAAAAGTCCTAGAGGCCCAAACCGCAAAATTCTAAGGAAGTTCTAAACCTCCAAGACGTAGCCCTTGAAATCCTCACGTAGTCCTAAAAACCCTTAAGACCCTGTACAAAAACCCTCTACCCCTCATACGGGTGGCTGTCAAAATTATGGTCCCTGTTTGGGTCCCTATTATAATGCGGCACCTAATATTTAGGGTACCCAAAAAGGGACATAATTTTGACAACCACCCGTATAAACCCTAAGACCCTGAAGCCCACCCCCAAAAGAAGAACCCAACCCTACAGCCCAAGAGGCCGCCCTTGTGCTGAAGAGTTCGCTGGCCTCACCGGATTCCTAAAGGACCCGGCTAAACCGGTTTAGGGCTTGAGGGTTTAGGGTTTAGGGTGGGTTTGGGGTTGGGAGTGTCGACTAGGGTTTAGGGTTTAGGGTGGGTTTGGGTTTAGGGTGTCGAACCAGATAGGATTTATCCATAGGGACTACTGTATTCGGGTTTCGGTTCGATTAAAAGGGGATGTTTGGCTTTTTTGTGGTCTCAGGGAGCTTGTTACAGGGTTTCCATGACAGGTTTGTACGGCTCAATTTCGGCTAGGATGTACTTCTGACGTTTTATAGGGTTTCGTTTTCAAAAGGGCGTCTTGGGATTGAGCAGAGGATTTAATTCAATGATGGCTTTGGTAATGGGAATTGTATTCCTTCACGTCTTCCAAGGGTGTTCAATTCTATTTCCGAGGTGTGCGGCGTTGTCGGCTGGGGCATTGCTGCAGTTTTTGATAGAGCTTAGTGCCTTTGAGGCTTGGGGTTTGGAGCTGTCAGGCAGTTTAGAGTTGCCCATTGTGGGGTTCATCGCACGATCGTCGTTGCTAGATTATGTTTGCAGTACTCTCAATTAGTATTGCTTGAATGGGGTGCTGGCCTTCGGGACTCATATCAAACCCTTGCGGAACCGATTGAGGTATCCCGCCCTTGTGGCCTGTATGTTTCGGCAAAAGGCTTCTTATTCATGCATCATACTACTTGCATGTATGAATACAGACAGACACACACTACAGGACGGAGAAACACACTTGATACTTGAAACTGAAACCCCCTAATTGAAACCTGAGCACAGCCCTCAATCCAACAAGCCTAAACGGCCTATACACCCAGGAATCTGTATCTATATCTATATCTATATAATTATATATATATATATACATATATATTTCATTACATATATATAGTCATATATATATAGTTATATATATATTTATTTATTTATATAAATATAATTAACCTCAAGCCTCCTCGGCCCTTAACAATGAGAACACATTACCAGGAACTCCAGGGACGAAAGCACTCCATCGCCAAGTTCTCGGACCCGGCCAACGCGCGAAACTTCATGTCGTGGCAGTTCCTGGGCTCTTCTTCGATTTGTGTTGAGGGTTTCTGGTGTGCCGCGTTCGGGGTTTAAGGTGGGCGGGTCGGGGTTTAGGGTTTAGGGCGGCTTCAGGGTATGGGGTTGACATAAACCCGCTGAAACTAGAAGCCTGAGCAAGTAGTTGGATGGCTTGGGCGGGGCTCTGTACCATGAGCGTATAGTGGGTAAGCCTCAGGAAATAGCAGTACTAACTATTCAGAATGCGTGTTCTGGTTTCAGCAACCCTTTTGGAGCTGTATGCCGCCGACATTTGTCCAAAGACCCAGAACCTGTTGATTGGAGCTTCATTCGGTTTTGTTCGATTTAGGTTAACAGTTCGGTGCGCAGGCAAAGAGTTCTGAGCAGGTGAGTGATGGCCACCATTGCGGTGATTATCGCGAGCCCTAGTCGTGGCTACCTTACCCCCCGCACCGAAGCAACCGTGATCCCAACAATCCCAACATCCCCTGATCGCGACATGTCCCTTCCTCTTTTCCGCGAGACGGTGAAATTAAACCTGCAATATTCATCGTAAGTTGTATGCCATAAATCCTATGATTGATGGAACTTGCGGTATAAGCAAAATGACGCAAGATTCGTGCATCCTTTATTTATCACAGAGCAAACTCTTCGAAACACCTCAGGGCTTGGGCTTCAGCTTTCAAAAGGTTCTAGGGGGGGAGGTTCTCCCGAAAGCCTTGGTAGGTCTGGGGCTGAGAGTCTAGTGCTCAGTTGTTGTTGGGGGTTGAGAGGTCGGTTCGGGGTGCTGGGTTTGGGGTTCATGGGAACGGTACAGCGAAAGTGTGGCCAAGGTACATCAATGCTGAGGCCATCCATCCGGATGTGCTGCCTCAGACAAGGACGGACTTTGTTTGGTGAGGGATACCTTGGTCTGGGGCTGGATGTAGCGTTTACAGGGTTGAGGGTTTACGGTTTAGTTGGGGTGGTTGGCAGTTGTGCCGATACTGTCAGGCGCGTACTTGCCAACGTCTGCGATCTTCGATTGCTCCTTTGCTGCACAGGGTCTGGTCTTCTAAGCTCTAGACGGCTATAGGCAGTAGGTTACAATTAAGGTTTTAGGATTTTAGGGTTTATGTTTCTTTGAATCTGAACACGGGCTCAGGCAAAGTTGCAGATTCAAGCGCGAAACCTTATTCTAGACATTACGGCGCTTGTACTAACCAGAACTACGGTACCTACATCGCTAAAAGATGGGTTGTTGCATCGACGGATAGGCCCTAAACCCCAACAGAACTCCTAGCGGTAGCAGTAGCTGCAGTCGTCGTCGTTATGGCAGACCGTCGCATCCGAAGCGCTCATGTCACAAGAACTGAAGCTTCATCCACCGAGGCTTTGCCATGACACTGAGCAAGAGATGGCAAAGATGGCCACTGACTTGGCCGAGAGTTTCAAAATGAATTTCTTTTAAGTCTTAGGCTTCACAGCAACTCGCTTCGGGGAGGGCGGCGGCAGGCTCCAACAACATGTGTCGTGCATGGAACCGAAGAAATCTGGTGAGCACGGGGTCCTTCAACAGTGCCCGTTACTTGCCATGAGAGTCTACCTATCGACCATTCTGATGTGGCCAGGTTTTAAGGAGCCTGCCGCCTCAGGAAGCGAGATTGCCCTGAAGCAGTCTTGACACCCATTGTGGTGCAAATACCCGCGGTTGGACCTCTACATGATGTGTGCGACGGCAAGTGTAGGGTTCATAAGGACGTTGATGGTTTCGAGCCCCGATAGCACATGCCACAATGAACTAGGCCAGAGCTACGCTTAAAGCCCCGATCCCGAAATCCTGTATAATGTTCAGGCCCTAAGTCCAAACCTAAACCGTTCACGACTCTAAGCCAGGGTCCAGGGCTTCGTACTTAAACGTCTCATATATTAATGGTTGTCGGGCTTCCGGCTGGCTATTGTACTGAACCCATTGCATGCCGTGGCCGGTGGCCCCTGCCGCACGCGGCGCTTCTCAGCCGCAGCCCTTTAGTCGGCTTCTAAGCCATTTGTGATTTGTGGAGGTGTCCAGGGAATTAGGGTTTGGTAGTATATAGAGGCCTTAATAATTGCCTATACTATTTTGGGTCTCTTCTTTATTATAATTATAGTATAACGGGGTATTGAGTTTCGAGCTTAGGGCTGTATGGAGGTGTTTAGGATTGTCGGGTTCGGGGTTCAGGATCAGGTTAGGGTTTAGGGTTTAGGGTTCAGGATAAGGCTTTGGTTTAGGGTTTGGCGTTTAGGGGTTTTGTGATTTGTGGAGCAGCAGTTGGTTCGACAGTCGGCAGGGTGAGCAGCCTCTTGCCATGAGTGCGGGTTGCAGGGTTCAAGATCTGTGCGATTTGGGATGCCAGCTGTGCATGCGTTGTCGGGATTCAACATCACAGAGGGGGTGCTTAACCCTCCAAAACCTCTTCAGGCTCGCCTCAACATAACCCCTCATCAACAAACAGATCCATAAGTGATGGCCCTTCGAGAAACGGATGTGTGAATTAGCGGTCCACATTGGCTTTCCTCGAGGCCTCCGCAAATCGCATCGCATAGCCCGCCAAGGGGGCTGACAGGCAAATGAGGACAAGTAACTTCTCATGAGAGCTTGAGTGGCGATTCATCCTGCCTGTCCCTGCTTTAGGGCTGTGGGATAGTAACAAAAACAGTACATAACGATAATAACAGTAATAGTCAGTAATACGTAGTAATAGTAAGACTAACAATAAAACCTAATCGTCACAAAAATAACATGAGGTTCAGAGCTTTATATAGGGGATTTCGGGGGGTTCGAGTGGAAGGCCCTCTGGCTCGGCCTTGTTTTAGAGATCATAGCATCGCACAAAAGCATAAGGTAGAAGCCTCAATAATCACTACACCACGGCTAGCTTCATGTCCTTCCGTTCTGGGGTTTATACGGGCTGTGTAAGGGTTTGAAAGGGTTTGCTACGACTGATTTCCAACTTTGTACCTCAGGGATCCTTATTCATTTCGGTTCTACTCTAATACAACCCAACACCCCGTTCGAATTGGCTTGGCAAGGCTCCTACGTTCCAACCTCCTTAGAACCACACTCCCTTAGACCCCTGAACCCTAAATCCTAGACCCCTGAACCCTAAATCCCAAACCCCTGAACCCTAAATCCTAGACCCCTGAAGCCTAAATCCTAGACCCCTGAAGCCTAAATCCTAGACCCCTNTCCCAAACCCCTGAACCCTAAATCCTAGACCCCTGAAGCCTAAATCCTAGACCCCTGAAGCCTAAATCCTAGACCCCTGAACCCTAAATCCTAGACCCCTGAACCCTAAATCCCAAACCGCTGAACCCTAAATCCCAAACCGCTGAAGCCTAAATCCTAGACCCCTGAACCCTGAATCCTAGACCCCTGAACCCTAAATCCTAGACCCCTGAACCCTAAATCCCAAACCGCTGAACCCTAAATCCCAAACCGCTGAAGCCTAAATCCTAGACCCCTCAACCCTGAATCCCAAACCGCTAAACCCGTAAGCTCCCTGGGCTTCGGGTTAGAGTTCAGGGACTAGTGTTTCGGACTTAGGGTGTAGGGTTTAGAGTTTAGGGTTTAGGGTTTTGCATTTGGGTTTTAGGGTGTAGGGTTTAGAGTTTAGGGTTTAGGATTTAGGGTTTAGGGTGTAAGGGTACTGTTAAAATGGTTTTGGAATTTGGGGTTGACTGATTTTTGGACTGTTGGAAATACTGTTCGCGAAGACCTAGTAGTAGAGTAGGTAACCTTTAACCTTTTGGGGAAGTATAATCCCTATATTCTCCTTATATTATGAAAAATGGCTAACCTTTGGTTCCCCATGATACCCGACAAGTAGGAAGACTGTAACACACAAGACTCGAGTTATGGAGTCCTTCCCTGAGCCCTCAACTCTGAGCCTCAGCACCAAATCCTCCCTAAACCTTGCACCCTGCTTAGAGGATCATGAGGCTTAGTAGGGTTCCTTCAAGGGATCCTTTAAGGGTTCTTTAGGGGGAGTTTAGGTTATACAGCCTAACCCCAAGTTTTCTTCGTGGCATGTGGGTCTCTGGTTCGGGGATTCGTCCAGTTGTTGCTGGCTTTGACGAATCGCCCCTAAAATGACCGGAAAAAACCCGAAACCCTAAATTCTCCATGCACCCCACACCCGATGCGTCACACTGCCGAAGGCGCTTCAGGACTAAGGGTTTAGGGCCGAATAAGCCCTCAACCCTAAACCCTTATCAAGCCATGTTCGGGACCTATCCTTGCATTTTCGGGTCATTAGCCCGCAAACCCTATGAACCCATGCTCAGGGCATCATGATATACAGATATGTATAAATAAATATAAATAAATATAAATATACATATATATGTATATACATAGGTTTGTGTATGTATGTATATGTCTATATGTGTACATATAGTTACATGTATATATTAAACCTCATCCCTCCCATAGCTTAAAGCAATGACTTGTCAGTCACGGCCAGGAAGCATGCAGAGCCCGCCCCCGCCCGTCCTGAAAGCCGACCTCACGAAGCCATGGTCAGTAAGGGTTTGTAGCTGAATGGGTCGCATAGGGCGTCGGAATACCTCGTCGCAATAGACCGTGATACTCCACTATCACTATCAGTATCATATCACCCTATCCCCTTCATGTCTTCGCATCATTAGACCGCAATACTACCCCAACCCATATTCCAGCTATTAAGGCCCCCAATATTAACATAGTGCACTTTTATTGTGGACCAGTGAACTCACAAACTTAAATACTCAACTCCGGGCAGCAGGGTTCCTGGCTTACTGTCTAGTTGTCTAACCAGCGGGGGTTAGGCTTTGTTGTAGGTGTGAGTTTTAGAGTTTGGGGCTTAGTGCCGGGGACCCGGGTGATTGCCCTTACGAGCCCTCAGAATCTCGAAAGGCAGGCCGCTTCTTCTTTACTGGAACGGGCCATGCATTGTAAGTCGGTTGAGCTTGCATTCAACCAAGTGATCTGTTTTGAATGACCCATATGGCTGAAAGGGTCGCTGTTCAACAGAGCTGTACAAAAGAGCCACGAGATAGGCTCCCTTCTTGCAGTCTTAGTTAGGATCTCGTTTAAGGATGTGTATGACATGGCTCTCACTACCAAAAGGAAACTTAGAGAAAGTCCCCAGCCCTTGCAACTTCCTAAGCCTCAAGCCTTGCAACGCATGGCCTGTTCATCTTAAGCTTTCTTCTCTCGCGGCTCACAAACGGTTTCCTCTCTGCGAAGTTGGCTTGGATTCCGGAAGGGTCCATGCGTGCACAGCTTAGAGTTCCTAATGGGTGATGAGTGTCGGGGTTTACAGCTTTCATGAGAGCGTCAAGACTTGATACGTTACGTATTCTAGTGTGCCACCGAAGCTGTGCCTTCATACCCCTCACCGCAAACCGTAAATCTAACATCCTCATATCCCAAGCCCCCCAAAACCCTATATCCCACGCACACAAGTCTTCAAGGCTTAAGACCCCTCGAGCCTGCAACTTAAAGAGCTGAGGGTCTCCGCGCTGGATCGGAAACTGTGGTGTTTATTGTCATGAACTTCGAGCCCTAAGATGAAACCGTGGAGCCTCTGTGATGCTTACATGCTCCCAAAATCCCGCTAGGAAACCCCTCTAGCAAACCTTCAAGCAGAGACGAA
Source organism: Symbiodinium sp. clade A Y106 (assembly GCA_003297005.1). NCBI lineage: Eukaryota > Dinophyceae > Suessiales > Symbiodiniaceae > Symbiodinium > Symbiodinium sp. clade A. The sequence goes on from BGNK01007795.1 coordinate 8,603, forward strand.
GCTCACACCGTGGACCCTCTGTGATGCTTACGTGCTCGGAGGGAGTGGGGAGCTGATCTGCCATGGGGGCATCAGCGGCTCTGCTCAAGAACCTTTTCAGGTAGAATCTGGTGAGGTATCACGGCTCCTAAACTTGAGGGGTTTAGGGCTCCTTTAAAGATTCCTTTACGGGTTCGATAGGGGATGCTTTGGGGGTTTGGGGTGGGCTTTGGGTCTAGCATTTAAGGTTCCGGGTGTGCTTTGCGGGTTGAGAGCTCAGGATACAGGGTCGTGCGGCGCTTTCATCCTAGTTCCCCAGTAGTGTGCTCGTGTTATGTTGGGATGTCAGGAAAAAATGGACATATCTATGGAGTCAGATGCCATACCTACCAACGGCTGCCTGACGACGCTCTTGAACCTCGTGCATCTTTAGATGGATGCCTTGTTCCAAGCATGTCTCCCGCGGGTAGCTGCCAGAAGCCGAACGAATCGGATATCTCTGCCTAAACCCGACCCACAGAGTCAGGCCAAATAAGAGTATCTATAAACGTGATCCTTAATTCTAATTAACCACCGGGTTTATATGGGATATCCCCATCCTTATTTTTGCTTATGTGCTTTTTTGGGGCCCTAAGTAAGAGTATCTCTAAACGTGATCCTTAATTCTAATTACCCACCTTCGTCCATCTTCATCCCAGCTTTGATATGCCCTCGGGGAAGAAACGTGAACAGCCGTATGGTCTACAGGGTTGGCGGCGGTTTTGGTGCGGGGTTTAGTTTAGGGCCTTTTTCGCAATTGAAATCATTTCTAGACTGTAGACTCTCGACGTACACAGCCACCGAAAAAGTCCCCACTAAGACTATCACCAACTATGAATACCGAAAGTTGTTCGAGCGGAACGTTGCTACATTTGGGAGCAAATCCTTTCAAGCCAAGATACTTTCAGTTCTCCCCGCAGGTTCAAGTGCCGAAAAAGGAAGACTCATGTAGGGGTTTGGGGTTAAAGCTTCGGGGTGTAGAGTTGAGGGTTGAGTTGGCGGGTGCACTCGAGGTTCTTTGTCTAGGGTCGGTGATTTGCATGTCGGGGTTCATCTTAGATCATCTTCCTGAACCCTAAAACATCTGACACCAAATGTATAAAACCTTGTGAAACCCTATCATTCCCTAATTACAACATCCCACGAAACTCCACAAAAAACTGTCAAATCCCAACAGACCGACAGACCCCCTACAGAACCCCATTAGACCCTCAAGAAGAGCCTCGATCCTAAAGCAGTTACTCTTTGTCATAGTTGGGTAACATTTTGCATTTTTTGGGGTACATAAAGTTAAAGCCAATAAGGAATAAACATTTACATGTTTAATCCTATCCCAACCATGAACTAGTTACTATCTCATGACTTATTCAGGTTTAGCTTACCTTGACCCCCAAGTGCCATCGACTGCAGCCTAAATGACAACTATTAGAATTAGTTTGGCGGTCCTGCGGAGTTCAGTGTACAAGGGTTTTGGGCTGGTTATGTAAATGAAATTGTCGAGGTATCCTGAACATTGTGGAATATGGGAGTTTCGGAAAACTAGGGGTACCTTATTTTGGGGCCTTTAACAGAAGGATCCTACTATTGTTTTAGGGTCCGCTATTTTCGGAACCTCCCATATTAACACTGCAAACCCCAAGTTATGTCCCTTTAGGAACAGTTTGTGGATCAAGTCTCGGCCTTCGTCATGCAACCAGGTTTCGGTAAGCACCAGGAATGTCTGGCCATTTGGGTTCTCAGACGGGTATCTAGGGTATTCATAAGGGTTTCCTCTAGCTGTTCTTGTTACTTTGGGTGCTTCGGAGTGATGGGTTTAGGGCTTAGGAGGCGGTCTTTGTTCAGCAGTAGGGCTTTGGGATCTAGATGTACATCTCCAAAAGAAATAGGATTCGATCTTTCTGTTCTTAAAGCATTGCGTTTGGTTTAGGATTTAGGGTTTGGGTTTATGGTGGCAACGCAAATCGATCGGACCAGAGAGAGTGGGTCTTGGAGTTTTGTGCCTCGGGATGATTGCGGAATCCAGTGCCTCAGACATGACAACCCAAAAGTGTCATTTCGGAGCCCAGGGTTCCCAGAGACTCCCAAACCCCTTAATTAAGGAATATACCTTAAATTATAATAGGATCCCTAATAATTAAGGGATCCATAAGGGATCTATAGGGTTCAGGGTTTAGGAGACTTCAATATCCCTTAATTAAGGAATATACCTTAAATTATAATAGGATCCCTAATATGATTTATGGCATATTCCTTAATTAAGGGGTTTTGGAGTCTCTGTGTCCTAGAAGCCAACCTTAGCATACCGAGCCTTTTCGCACTTGGACGACGGGGTCTCTTGACCGCGGCGCGCATCAATCCCGCGCCCTTTCGGTGGCCGTGACTCGTCCCAGCACTGCGCGAGATGTTGTTAGCGGGGCCTTGGGGCTCTCAGCGCGGATAAGGACTTAGGTTCTACTAGGGTTTAGGTTCTAGGGTTTAGGGTCTAGGGTTTAGGGTTTAGGGTTAAGTTAAGGTTTTGAAGGTAGGCGTGGCGTGATGAAGGATGGCTTTTCGTTCGGTCGAGTCTCAGGGCTCCGGATCTAGCTTTTGTGAAGTTTCAGGTTTTGACTGGAAAGGTATAGGGTTTAGGGTTTAGGGCCCAGTTTGCCAAGATTGCCTTCGCTGTGTTTGTTTGTGCACTAAGGGTGTGCCACGCATTAACTTCCGTAATAGACAGTCGCAAATATCAGTTCTGGTGCTAGTAAGCTTAGATAGTGAACGGGCGAACTTTAAACTTTTTGGCCTTATATATTAGCTCTATCTTAGAAAGTTTGAACTTTTTGTGGCCCGGCTGTTGAAGAAGAGAGCAAGAACGCTGAAAGGCCTGTGGCTGTGCTGTTCGGTTGTGTCGTAGCTGCGACTTCGGAACTCCCTGAGTTGGGGATTTCGAAGTTTGGGAGTTTATGCATGTAGTGGTTTTTGTGCGTTTTGCGTTTTGGCTTCTGTGTGGTTATGTAGGTAGTAGTAGTAGTAGTAGTAGTAGTAGTAGTAGTAGTAGTAGTAATAGTAATAGTAATAGTAATAGCAATAGCAATAGCAATAGTAATAGTAATAGCAATAGTAATAGTAATAGTAATAGTAATAGTAATAGTAGTAGTAGTGGTAGTAGTAGTAGCAGTAGTAGTAGAATTATAGAGGCAGACTGCGGGTGAACTCTCGAGCAAAGCGCCTGGACATCAGTCTAGTGCAGCAGTGCACATCACGTGCGCTAGCAGAGGCCACAAATACTCCAGTCAATACTCCAGTCAAGCCAGCCCCGACACACGCCCCAAAACCTCGGCTCAGAAGCAGTACTGTAATGCTAGAACTCCTATTGCGGAATCCCCCTTATGAAGAATGACTGCTGCAGCTGCTCCTACTACTACTGCTTCGACTTCTAGCTCTACAACTACCGTTACCACTACCACCACTAACCACTACTACTACTCCTCCTCCTGCTGCTGCTACTACGACTACGACGACGACGACGACCACTACTACTTTGACTACTAGTACCAGTACCAGTACCACAACCACTACTACTACCAATACCACTACCACCACCACTACCAATCAGTAGTAGTAGTCTTAGCGCTAGTGCTGGTGCTAGTACTAGTTCTAGTACTAGGTCTATTACTAGTAGTAGTAGTGGTAGTAGTAGTTGTTGTTGTTGTAGTAGTACTACTACTACTACCACTGCCATGAGTAGGTGAAGCCGGAGGAACAGCAGCAGCAGTAAGTAGGTGAATAGGTCGGTAGGCAGGCAGGCGGCCAGGTAATCAGGTCAGTCAGTCAGTCAGTCAGTATATAGGTAGGCAAGAATCTGCGAAGCTACAAAGGTAGATAGGCAAATAAGTACACAAATAAGTCATGGAAAATACGATAAGAGGCACGTACGTAAGCATGCAATCAACTAAGCAAGTACATAAGTAAGTAAGCAAGCGAGCAAAGAAGGAATCAAGCAAGCAAAAAAGGACGGAGGGAAGGAAGAAAGGAGGCAAGAATCAAATGGAATCAGGCAAGCAGGCAAATAAGCAAGCACGCTGGCAAGCCATTAGAAAAAAAAACGCAGGGGCATAAGTTCAGTCCAGAGACAGACATCTTGAAAGCTGAGCTTCTTGGTGGCTCTGTTTGACTCATCGCAACTCTTGCTTCCACTGCCATAGCCTACACTGGTCTAGGGTCCATATGGGAGCTTCCGAGAAAATAGGGGACACTAATATAGTACCCCAAAAGTAGGATCCCTAATTTTCGGAAAGTCCCATATTGCTTTCCACCCTCGGATTGTGAATTCAGACCCTACTGGGATTCGCAATACACACGAAACCGAATGACCCTGAGCCAACAAGGTTTATAAGTAGGATAACTATGGCTATAGCCTTTTGCTTATAACTACCCCTTATATAGGTTATAACCATAGTTGTCCTACTTATAACTTTATAACCATACCCCCCCCACTTGTAACTACCCATAAGAATCAAAGCTGGCTTGCCAATGGTCTTAGAGCTCCAATGCTGAGCCAGGTCTTGCAGGAACAAAGGCATTCAGATACAGTTTCTTGCAAATAAAGACTTAACGGCCCCTAAACCCCAAACCCTTAACCCCCAAACCCTAAACCCTAAACCCCCAAACCCTAAACCCCTAAACCCTAAACCAGGGCAGAAGGGTGTAGGGCTTTCCGGCTTTAGGGTTTAGGTCTTGGGTTCTGCGATGGTCTAGTTGGCTGGAGCTTAGGGGTTTTAGGGTTTTAGGGTTTTAGGGTTTAGGGTTTAGGGTTTAGGGTTTTAGGGTTTTAGGGTTTAGGGTTTAGGGTTAAGGGTTTAGGGTTTAGGGTTTAGGGTTGTTGGTTGTCTTTTGCATCTTGTTCAACGTGTTGTGCACAAGAGCAGCACAGTAGTTCAGCTGCAGCTGTGGAGATGTTCGCACGTTCCTTGAACTGCAGACTGATTAGAGACACTGGATACATAGAGTCGTCAGGCTGTAAAATCATCTGAATACGTAGCACTGAAGACTTAGCAGCTTCGTTCCGCTCCCAGATCCGCTTCTGCGGGTCCATTGTACCCTGCTACCATTACCTAGAAGTAGAGTAGGCATCCTTGCATTGTGCAAAAAGGTTAACCTTTAGTTCGCCATGATACCCGACAAGTGGGATTAGCCCTAAACCTTAAATCCTTAACTAGACTTCGGGGTACGTCGACTGTACCTGCCGGAAGGCGCCGCTAGAGAAGAGTCTCATGGATTTTTCTTGGGTCTCTGTCGGGCCCCACCATCACCATGAAGCAAGGCCTCGTCGTTCTTTCCCCGTTTGACTGGGTGGGAACAGGAACGCTATCATCCTTTGAATACCGGAAACACACTCTTGCACCAACTCAGCGACTTTCTCCGTGATCCCATGGCGAGATGAAAAAAGGAGTGAGGGGTGTGCTTCAGGGTCTGGGTGCTAGGATTTTGATTTAGGGTATAGGTTAGTTTGCTAGCCAAGCCCTCAAGACTCTAGTAATATCACAAACTCAAAGCTCCCGAATCACCCCCTCACATTCGGCCATATTCAGCCCAATTAAATGGGACGCTATAGCCCCCGGACCTAAGCCCTTACACAGAGTCTGTAGCACTGCATGGCGATCGAGGCTGCATCAAGAACCTGTAATGACCTGAATCTCTAGACCCACAGCTGCGCAAAGCGCCTCCAACACTTGCAAAAGCCACACAAAAGTCCCAGATGCCCTTGCCATTCACTGAATTGCCGAGGGCCTTGAAGACCTAGAGTCTTTCCCTAGACCCCTACAGTGGATCCCAGAAAGTTGGAACATGGCTTTAGGAGGATTAGTGCTGGGATCCCTATACCTTACCTTAAGGGCATGAGGATATTGATGTTCCAACTTTCTGGCTTCTGCTTTAAACCCATTCAAAGCTCTTTCTGGAGCACTGACCATCCCAAACCCTTAGAGACACAAACTCCTTCAACCACCCAAAGCTTTAAATCCCAAACCCATGTCCCTAAGCCTTAGCAAATCATAAATAGCTTGAAAAATACCGAAGCGCCTGGAACACTGTATACATATGCATCACGTATTGCTGTACACACATGTGTATATATATATATATATTTATGTATTTATTTATGTGTATATAAACATACATACACATACAACCAACCAGAACACATGTATACACACGTACAATCTATCTATCTACCTATCTTATATATATATATATAGATATAGATATATATATATATAGATAGTTCTGGTATATTATGGTAATTGTCACACGCCTGCAAAGAGATAATCCCCTTTTGTGGCCCCTTTCCGAGGCTTCCGTTCCAAGGAAGCCTTGGAGCTCTTGGCTGCGGAGGCGCTGAGACGTCGCCCTGCGCTGCACCTGGGGCCAGCAAGGGTTTGGTTTAGGGTTTAAGGTTTAGGGTTTAGGGCGTCTCGCCGCGCAGCGGCAGTATTTTCTTTGTAGGATGGCGCCCCTACACTCCCAGGGGTGTGAGGGGGCGGCATATCGACGTCTAGAGACAAGGTTGCAATCTCTTGAGAAAACAATTACAAATTGGTTTCTATTCCTTTCCCCGCTGTGAGCTTACACAGTTTAGGGCTGGCGCCCTCAATTCCCACCGCTGCCTTGGC
>BGNK01007797.1:1103-15242 GCA_003297005.1 Symbiodinium sp. clade A Y106
TTGTACCATTCACAGTAGTTTGCGATGCATCCCCGCCTCCCCGCACACCAGGCTGAGAGGCCGGAGAAGGCACCGCTCCGGTTGCTTCTGGCCCAGGCGTTGGGCTCATCACCTGTTGACGTGATGGGTCTTCCATGCTTCCTGTAGCGAAGTCAGCGGGTCTTTTATGGCTGGGCGCAGAGGCGATTCACGATCTAAAGACTCAACAAGGGACAAAAGAACCAAAGACACAAGCAAGACTGTACACTTTACACTGCTAGCGTACACTATCTACACGTGGCTCAAAAGGGTTTTTCTACGTACTTCCCCTAAGCCAGCAGAGCAAGTCCAAACATACACAACTGCAGACTACAGACTCCGAGCAACTATACAAGTGGCGCCTACACTAGGGTACCTGCAGCCTACACCTGGATCGGCCTGGCATGCTGGGAGTATTTTCAACAGTTTAGGTTGGGTGCTGCCCCCACTCAGTAACAGTTGATAATATTCAGAATATAGATATATTAGGCCCTCAATAGTAGCCCTATTATAGACTGTTACTGTATGGGGGCAGTACCCAAGGTTTAGGGATTCGAGTTTGAATAGGGGTTTGATTGAAATCAGCACTCAAGATCTCGGAGCACACTTCGCAAGACGCAAGCTCGAGACCGGCAACCCTATGATACAAGCGCAGAGATCCCCAGTACCTCTTAGTTAAGGAATATGCCTTAAATTATAGAGGCCTTAATATTATGATTTAAGGCATATTGCTTCATTAAGGGGTATTGGGTTCTCTGGGTATGATACAAGTATTCCAAACCCTGAACCCTAAACCTCAAACACTACGTTCCGCCTCCCATGTGGTCAGTGGTTTTCATGAAACGATCCTCGGGTTTCACAAGCCATCCCTTGACCCATGATTCTTAAGTTTCAGGCGCTTGGGGTTTAGTATTCCGGGTTCGAGTGTTGTAGTTAGGCCGTAGGGCCTAAGGTTTGAATTTCGGTACGTATTTCTGATTTCTATAGGGTTCAAGGTTTAGATTATGGGATGTTGGACCTTCTTGACATTTCCGTGCCTAGCCGCTCCGCAGATCGCGAAGCTGCGAACGCCTCGGCGTGCAGGTGGTGGTGGCCTGTGTTGATTCTTGTACACAGGCCTGATTACAATAATATAAATATTGCACCCCAAAGCCCTATTATGGTACTTATTCAAGCTATTGTTTTGCTTCTATGCTTTGGGGTTTGGACTTTCGGGCCTGGAGGTCTGAAGCTAGGGGATTTCAGGATTTAAGATTCGAAGTGCTGATCAGACCAAGCCCAGAACCTGTTCCAGGCCTGGGAGCCATAAGCTTCTGGAGTTTAAGGTTTAGGGTTCAGGGTTTAGGGTTCAGGGTTTTAGGGTTTCGGGTTTTGGGTTTAGGGTTTAGGGTGCTTTGTGTTAGGGTTTGGGCTTTCCTCTCGGCTTCTTGGGTTGAAGATTGGCTGACTTGGTGGTCTGGAAGTCGGAGAACTTGATTTTTCGGATTGGGGCTTCTGGGTTCGTGCTGGTATAGACTTATAGGTATTCGCCATTGTTACCCTGGGGATCAAAATAGCCCAAAAGCCTGGTTTGCTATGGTCTTTGGGCTCAAAAGCCTTAATCTATGAGTCCTTAGAGCCCCAGGGTCACTTGTACGGGAAAAAGGGGTGCATTCAGGAGTCTCTGAGGTTTCAATTTTAAGGGATCTGGTTGAAGTTTCAGGGATCCATGGATTAAGGAAGCTGCTGCATTCCGACTATCATTGGCATGACCCCTTGGATCAAATTTCGCTAGATGATAGGCTTCAAACCCTAGACCCTAAACCCTTAAACCCCTAAACCCCTAAAACCCCTAAAACCCCTACACCCGCTAAACCCCTAAACCCGAGCACTCCGAAGTTGAAGGAGCCTTTCCAGCAACGTCTCAAGCCCTGGAAGGAATCCCTCCTCCAGCCTTGGTCAACCCTTGCAAACCTGAAGCAGTAGTTTCAGGGTTTACGGGTTAGGGTTTAGTAGGGCTTTGGGTTTAGGGCTGGGTTGGAAGTTTAGTGTATCCATGTAGGGCCCTTGCGTCTGGATTCTTAAGCACCAACAACCTCAGACCCTACGCCCTACACCCGAATCCGGGCGCTCTACCTCGCGCGAGACCCTTCTCTCCAACCCCAACCCCTGAAACCCAAGCCCTAAACCCGAAACCCTGAACCCCCAGCCTTAAACTCCAGTCATCGCGCTTCAAAAAAACCCTTAAACTCCGAACCCTAAACTCCAAACCCTAAGCCCTAAACCCTTGACACTCCCACGGACAGGAACAGTCAAGTCTTGATCGCAGACCACATCCCAATCTGCGCACCAACCAACAACACTGAGAGCGATCATGCGTCTTCGGTCATACGACACAGAAATGCAGCACTGAAAACGCTCAAGGACTGTTTCCAGCAAGCACACATGCCATGTGTTTGACAATTCTCATTCAGCTGACAAGTGGCCGTACGAGCTATTCTCCGATCACGAAGTGTGTCACGCTTTGGCATGAGGTGTTCATGCGAGCCATACATCGTGTATGCAGCAGTTGCGCAGGAGCTCGCGCTGCTTGAGACTCAGCTCAATGATGCTGCCAACACCAATGGCGAGGCTGAGGCGATGGTGCTGGAGGCGTGCATGCGGCAGGAGACGCCTGAGATCAGACGGACAGCCCTGGGGATTTTGGACAAGTGGGCACCAGGCGTTTATCCCAGGGATCCTGGTGGTGTCGGTCATCGCGATGGAAGACCTGTACCTCAAGTCAGGAAGGACGCAAGCTGTAAGCATTTCCGCCCATGTGAGGGAGGTGAACACAATACAAATCCCTGATGACGAGAGGTGGTTTCTGGGAGAGGAATTACCTATAAAATTTCGGTTCCGTTAAAGGGGTCTATCAGAGCTACTGTAAGGGCTACTATAAGGATTTAGTATAGGGGCCTCAATAAGTAGCTATACTACTTTGGGTGTTCCTTTTTAAGTATAGTATGATGGGCGCCAAAACCCTATTCTAATTATTGAAGCCCTTACGTTGCCCTGACAGAAATTCTGGGACTCCTGCAGGAACCCCGCAAGCCCTAAACCTTTACCCTAAGGATCCATGTACCCAAATAGTATATGCTTTGAAGTACTCCCTATATAGGTACAAAGGGCCCAACGTATATACTATTTGGGTACATGGACCCTTAATAGCTATAAACCCTATAGCCCTATAGATTCCTTAAAGGAACCCTAAGTCTAAACCCTAAAGAGGATCCTTGAAAAAAAACAACGCACCGGGGCAGCTCGACAGTCTGGCTCTCCTGTGGCTCCCGGACGGGAATGGCAGGACCGACATCTTTCGGATTTAGGGTTCGGGGTTTAGGGCTTGGGGTTAGGGTTTAGGGTGTAGGGTTCGGGGTTTAGGGCTTGGGTTTAGGGATTAGGGTTTAGGGTTTAGTGCTTGGGGTTAGGGTTTAGGGGTTAGGGTTTAGAGTTTAGGGTTTAGGGTTTAGGGGTTAGGGTTCGGGATTTGCTCAATTTAGGGTTTAGGCTTTCGTTGGGGTTCTATATTGGGGTTCTGGAGCGTTGTGCCAAGGTTTTGTGCGGCTTCTGTAGGGGGTTTTGCTCCATGAAGATTTTACCGTTAACCCTAAACCCTAAACCTCGTAACGCCAACGCACCCAAAGCCCTCAGACCCTGTACCCCTCAACCCTGAAATCCGACAGCCCTAAACCTCTAAAGCCCTAACCAAACCCTAAAGCCCGGGGTACTCCTAAATTACTAAACTACCCTTGTAATAACCCCTGAAGGAACCTTTAAAACCCGTTAAAGCGACGAAAGCCTCCAAACTAAAGCCCTAAAGACATAAGACCCTTTAACATCCCTTAAAGCCCTAAACTAGCACTCTCATCACACCCTCAAAGTAAGCCTTAAACGGAACTTCTCGGGACCTTAAAACCCGCCCGTCCTAAAGCAGAGGATTGGCTCCGTGAGCAGCTCGGGCGAAAGGAGCAGAAGATCGAACACACGCGGGCAGAGATGCGCCCCAGCCCGGCTGTTTTTGTTTGGTTTAGGGTTTGGGGGTTTAGGGTTTAGGGGTTTAGGGTTTAGGGGTTTATGGTGTAGGGGTTTAGGGTTAAGGGGTTTATGGTGTAGGGGTTTAGGGGTTTAGGAGGGGTTTACGGTGTAGGGGTTTGGGGTTTAAGGGTTTAGGGTTTAGGGTTTAGGGGTTTATGGTGTAGGGTTTAGGATTTCTTAGTAGGGCCCTTATAGGTTCCGTAAGGGAACTTAAAGGAACCCTTATAAATCCCTGAACGGAGCCCTTAGTAGGGCTCTTAAAGGTTTTGATTTTTTTCGGGTCCCTATGATTGTTTTGAGGGTCCTTGATTGCCATGTTTTGGTAAGGCTTCAAAGGGGACTTTTTCGGGCGTTTAAGGGGGCTTTAGGGTTTGCGCAAGGTTTTATAAGGAATTTCTAGGGTTTTCAGAGTTGTTCATGGTTCCACCGGGTCTTGTCCGGGTTGGGTTCTCTCAGTGTTTGGGGCTTTTCGGGTATGGGATTTAGTGTTTGCGGTCTAGGGTTAATCGAACCTTTTCTTGTCGAGTTTTGGCACGATTTTAAATGGCAAGGAAACCGGCCACAAATACACAAACAACGATTCGACTTTGTGTCGATTTTAGGCCGATGTTTTTCGATTTAAAACCGACAACACTCTGCCAAAAATTAAAGCCTCGGTTCGAGTTTTCGTCGATTTTGATTGGTCTGATTTTAAATCGAAAATTCGAACAAACAAGGAACAAGGTCAAAGACCAGAGCGGTGCAGTGCCTGAGTACTGACTCCTGACCCCTGCCTTAACCTACCAAACCCTACTTTTTCGTAGGTTCTCAGTATAAACCCTAATATGGAATTTATAGGGACCCTACAAACAAGTAGGTTTTGGTAGGTTAAGGTGATTACCCCTGACTTTACACTTTTTGGGATAATAGTAACCAGTATAAAGCTGAAAGTGGACACTTTCTGGAGCTTATGAACCCAACCCTAAATCCTAAATCCTAAACCCTAGACCCTTAAGGCACTCACACTGCCACCGCCCACTGAAAGGGCTGCAGCCTGCAGGGCTTCGGACTCTGTCCCAAGAGACTCCAATATCCCTTAACTACGCATACCTAGGGTTCCTTTAAGGGAATCTATAGGGTTTGGGGTTTAAGGGACTCCAATATCCCTTAATCAGGGAGTATACCGTAAATTTTAGTAGGATCAAGGATGTTTAAGGTATATTCCTTTTTAAGTGAGGGATATTGGAGTCTTGGGGGCCACTGCAGGACAAATGATTGTTGACTACCAGGCCGTTAGTCCTGCGGCTTGCAGGTTCATGGGTAGTTATACAGTAAACCCCATAAAGTTGGAAACCGGATTAAGGCCAAATAGTGCTGGGACTCCCTATACATTACTCTTAAGGATTGAGGCTATTGGGTTTCCAACTTTTTGGCTTCTACTGTAAGTGGCGTTGTAGGTTCCGTATTATGGGTTATAATTGTGGTTACCCTGCAACTACCCATGAGCCTTTAAGTAGACTCATTACAGGACCCAGCGCAATTGAGCTGAAACTCCAATTGTTCAAGTTCGTGACGTGCTAGGGCGTAAGGCTGCAGTTTTTCGGTTGAGGGCTGTCCGGGTTTGGAATTTGAATGTGGAGGTAAACCCGAAAAGTTGTATCACAATACCAAAACCCTAAGCTCCAAACGGGTCGCAGGGGGACCAGCGAAATGTCATTTTTTGTTCTTGATGCCAATGTTGAGTTGCTCATGACCTGATGGCGATGTGCCATTCGGTTCTGATTTTAGTGTTTTATGTGTTTGTGTGTGAAATGTGATCTTTGGATGATGCCTTTACCCTGATATGTTGTTCGATTTTTCTCAAAAAAATCGGTCTAAACTTTAGAGGTTTTATTCCGTTTTGATTTAAATGACCATCCAGAGTTTGATTGTTTTGATTTCGGTTGTGAAGTTGTGAATGGGCATGGAGAGTTCATTTAGTTTTGATCCTAGCTCCACGTGGCGATTTCGATTTGACTTTGATCTGATTTTGTTTAGTTCTGGCTCCAAGCGACCTTTGATCTGATTTTGATATGTGTTTTTTTGACTCTGTTTGCAAGCAGCGACTTGGATTTGATTGTGATTTGTTGTTTTTTTTTAAAAAATTCCGGTTCCAAGTGCCGATTTTGACTTCATTTGAGACGCGAATTTTCGCGATTTTAGCACCTTTACAAAATCCCTGTCTGGTAAGGCTATCCAGGAACGCAGCCCTAAGCCTTGAACCCTAAAACTTACACCATCAACCCTAAAACCCTGAACCCTAAACCCTGAGGGATAGGGATCTTAAAAAATAAAGAAGGATCAAAAAGAAAATAAAAAAGGGATCAATTAGAAAACAAAAAAGGATCAAAAACACAATAAAAGCTTTATCAAGGGCTAGGGGCTTATGGGCTTCCTGGTTTTCTGGTCCTCTGGTCCCCTGGTCCCTGGTCCTCTGGTCCCCTGGTCCTCTGGCCCGCCGGTACCCTACTGCTACTGCAACTCCTACCACTCCTATACTATACTAACTATTCTATACTATAACCCTCCCAGAACCTGTGATAAAGACGTTGTGTTTGCAAATGAGGGGGGCTGTGCCCGCCCCCAACCCCCTCGCTTTGTTTCTAAGCCGTGCAGGCTTGCTTTCAAGAACATCGCACCAGGAACAAGACTTGCATCAAACACAAAGTTGTTTTAGAGCCTTTCAAAACTCATCATAAGGGCACTCTGCTTGCAAAGGGGGGTGCGTCATTGTCTTATCTTGTATTATGTTATAGTATGTTATGTTATATTAGATTTTGTTGTATTACAATATACCAAGTTATATCGAAGTATATTATCTTTCTAGTCTATTGTATTATGTTATGTCATATGATATTACGTCATATGATGTTATTTTATATTTTCGTATTTCATATGAAGTTATATTTTATCTTGTTATACTATATTATATTACATGATATATACCGTGTTGTATCATATTACATCAGATCATATCAAGTTTCGTTCATATATAATATTAGAGTATACTGTATTATATCATAGTAGAGTGTATTGTACGATCTCATATTATGTTATAGTGTTATATATTATATATTGTACTATCCATATCAAGTTATAGTATTTTAACTTATTTCATTTTATGCTATATTTGGTATAAGCAGACGAAGAATTAGAAGTAGAAGAAGTAGTAGTAGTCGTCGTAGTAGTAGTAGTCGTCGTCGTCGTGTTCGTAGTAGCAATAGTAGCAGTAGCAATAGCAGTAGCAGTAGCAGTACTGGTAGTAGTAGTAGTAGTACTAGTACTAGAAACAGTACTACTAGTAGTAGTAGAAGTAGTAGTAGTGGCAGTAGTAGTGGCAGCAGTAGTAGTAGTAGTAGTAGTAGTAGTAGTAGTAGTAATAGTCGTCGTCGTCGTCGCTGTGGGATGCATATTTCGTCCCCACGTTCTACTGTTTGCAGCGGATCCGTGCGACAGGCGGTTCCCGCTGGTCTGACTACGCAGCATGTTTTGAGCTCCCATCATACTGTTTACAACATATCGCCAGAAACACCAGTTGCGGGCATCGATCACCTTGAGCCCTGAGACGCAGTAGTACTTGCAGGATGGCAATTGTAGTGCGCAGCCGCAGTTCTACAGCCGTGACAGCCCGGGTTCGGTTTTTTAAATTGATGTTTTTTTTATATATTTTTCTTGATCCTGAAATTCTTATGTTCTTTTGAACCCTTTTTTATTTTTTGATCCGGCAGTAAAACCCCGACGCCCTAAACGCTACAACGCTGAACCCTAAACCCTAAAGCCCTAAAGCCCTCAACCCTAAACCCCTGATCCCAAACCCCTAAATTGCAGGTACAGGCCCTAAACCCTAAACCCCTAAAACCCTAAACTCCTAAACTCTAAACACCTAAAGCCCTAAACTCTTTGAAGGTACGGCGACCTCACTCACCGTCCGCGCATCACGCGCGCGGCGCAGCGCCTGAGCGCCGACCGCGGTGACCAGGAGCCCTGAGGGTCTTTGGAAGGGCTTCGTTTAGGCTTCCTTTAAGGGATCCTTAAGGGATCCTATAAGGGATCTATAAGGGTTCTGTAAAGGGGGGTTTAGGGTTTAGTAGGGTTTTAGGGTTTTGGGCCTAGGGAATTCTAATACCCCTTAATTAAGGAATATACCTTAAAACATAAGATTAAACCCCCTATTATTTAAGGTATATTCCTTAATTAAGGGGGTATTGGGTTCTCTGGGTAGGGCTGAGGATTTAGGGTGTACGGTTTAGGATTTAAGGTGTAGGTTTTAGGGCTTAGGGCTTCGGGCTTAGGATTAACCTCAAATAACCTACGGCTTTTAGCGCTCTATATGGGAGTTTCCGAAAATAGGGGGACCCTAATATAGTACACTAAATAGTAGGATCCTTCTATCAAGGACCCCAAAATAAGGTACCCCTAATTTTCGGAAACTCCCATATCAGGACTCGAATCTCCCTTGATTAGGGAATATACCTTGAACTATAGTGGAATCCCTCATATGATTTAATAAGTATATTCCTTAATTAAGGGATATTGGAGTCTCTGGTCAGGTTATCCCCTAAACCCTAAACCGTTACCTGATGCTTGAACCCACAGGTAGCAGCCTTGCCCCGAAAGCCGAAATGCAGCCGCGAAACCCCAGCCCCAAATGGGTAGTGGTCCTTTTTGGAAGGGTTCCGTACTATATTGGGGACCTAACAAGGGACCCGAATTTAGAGAGCTACCCAAATGCAAAAGCTTGCACCGTGACCCCGAAACCCTAAGCCCTATGATTTAAGCCCGTTTTCTGGCAGCCCAAACCTTGACCTAAACCCTAAACCCTAAACCCTAAACCCTAAACCCTAAACCGTTTTGCCTAAACCTGACACCCTACGCACAAAACTTTGGATTTGAGCTCGCTGGGTTTACTTGCAGAACGTCTTCGACCGCCTTTACGGCGTTGCAGTGAAGGCCGTAAGACGGGAATGCCCGGGGTTTCGGGTTTTGGGGTTGACGGAAGCCTTTGATGAGGTTTTGATGTATTCGGGTTGTCGGATGTTTCGGATTTTCGGGGGGTTTCTGAGTAGGTTAAACGTAGCGACGTGGCGTTTTGGGGTTCAAGGCTTCAGGGCTTTGGGCGTAAGTCTTTGCTCGGGGGCACGGGGGGGTTAAGGAATACACCATAACTTCTAGAGTCTAGAGGGATCCTGTTAATGATTGAAGGTACCCAAACCCATATTTCATCCCTAGACCTGATTCCTAAACCCTACACTTTAAACCCTAAACAAAGCTTAAACCCCAAGCCCTAAACCCTGAACCCTTTTCCAACTTTCATCGCCCCCTGTAAATGCAGAGATGCCGCAGATGATTGAAGACACCCTAAACCCTAAACCGATGAGTGCCGAGGCCTTCACAAAGCCCAAACCCTCAGTCTCGAGTTTGCCTTTGAAGTTTAGGTGCTTGCCGGTTTAGGGTAAGTTTGGGGGTTTACGGTTTGGGATTCGTTCTAGTCCTCCGCATAGATCCCAAAAGCTCTACTCACTAAGTCCCTTACCCTAAGGGTCCATGTTCCGACTTTGGCCTCAAAGTACCTTTGCAGGGACTGCTTTAAGGACAGTGTATATACTACATGAGTACATGGACCCTTATCCCTACACCATTATAAAGGAACCGTTAAAGGAATGCCTCCCTAGTTGAGTACACGGACCCTTATCCCCTAAAGCATTAAAGGATCCCTCAAAGGAATGCTTAAAGGAACCCCAGTTGAGTACATGGACCCTTATCCTCTAAACCCCTAAAGGACCGCCTAAAGGAACCCTGAAAGTAGGAATCTTCAAAGTCCCAGACCCCCGGGAGGATGTAGATCCCCTAATTTGGGACCCTAGCTACTAAGGGGTACTTTATAGGAACCCCCTTAAGGGATCTACTTTTTGGATCCTCCCGGGGGTCTGGGGTAACCCATGGACCCTTAGGGTGATCCGTGAAGCGCTTCTTGCTTCGAATCTTGAGGAAGCCTTAGACAAATCCTTAGCCGAAAGCCTTGACGAGCCCAAACTTTCTGTCCATACCCTAATTTAGGGGCCTTACCCAGAGACTCCATTATCCCGTAATTAAGGAATATACCTTAAATTATAGTAGGGGTCCCTAATATGATTTAAGGTATATTCCGTAATTAAGGGATAATGGAGTCTCTGGGTTTAGGGGCCTTAATCAGCCTTAATCTTACCTTTGGTTAGTAGGGAATGGAGGAATGGGGTACAATTATAACTACTATTACTACCCATTCTTCCATTCCCTACTAACCAAAGGTAGGTAATTAATAACTAGGGCCCGGAGTAAGCCCTTATTCCCTTTTTTAGGGTTCAGGTTCCCTTATAACACTCTTTTGCCCAAAAATGGCACCCTTTTTGTTCCCAGGTTACTCTTAGGTCTAGATAATTAGTATTGCAGTATGACTATACCTTAACCCGGAACAACCTAGGACTTATGTAAGGAAATCACACTAAGGAGCCCTAAAAAGGTAGGATATCCAGGGCTAAGGTATTGTCATGGGGAACCCTGATTCCGAAACCTATGATTTCGAGATGTACAGTTCCTGGATCCGTTTTTTTCGAGGGCTTACAATAAGACCGCCTGGGTGAGGGCCACAGGACTTTTGTACATGTTTCTGGCAGTCTGGTGTTTGAGGTGTGGCCGCAGGGTTAAGCATGGTTCTGCTACATGGTTTTAGAGGTTAGGGTTTGGGGTTGAGGAGGTTTCACTTATTTGGACCCAGAGATCCCAATACCCCTTAATTAAGGAATATACCTTAAATTATAGGGGCCTTAATATTATGATTTAAGGTATATTGCTTAATTAAGGGGTATTGGGTTCTCTGGGGAGTGTAAGGTGGCGTGGGAGATGACGAGTATCCCCGAAGCCTTCTCGACCAGAAGCCACAAGCCCGGTCTACTCAGAGAACCCAATACCGATTAATTAAGGAATATACCTTAGGGAAAGCTGCAGTCAACCCAGAGGCCTCGATGCTACACCCTAAAGACTGGCAGGAACGGATGCGTCAGCAGGCGCTTCAGCAGGAGGCCATGTCATGCAAGCGTACATGAATCAGCCAATGTATGGTACATCCATGCATGCATGCATGCATGCGTGCACTGCCAAGTTGCTGCAAGGAGCTGCGTCCAGTTATCTACGCATTTGGTGCATGCATGCCGTTTAGGATATGCATGCTGACATGTTGTCATTGGATTTGTCGCACAGCGCTTGTTTGTCCGTCTGTTCATTTTACTGTACGCATGGGCATGAATGTATGCGTGAGCATGTGTGTCGGTGTGTCTCTTAGCGTCCTTGATTTACAGGTGCGAACATTCGTTTGCCTGGATGTGGTTGCGACTGCGGTCAGGTCAATGTGTGATAATGTGTGGTAGTGCAGTAGTCGTGTGGCTGTCACGACACCTTTCCTTTTGAGATCAGACTGCAGACTATACTAGGCTATATTGTGGCACAAGAGCAAGAGAACACAACTCTGCGGAAGCCGCGACATACAACCATTCAAGGAAACACTTAGCCATGCAATGTAGCACCGCGGTGCATAATTCAGGCATTGTAGCTTATAACACAGTGCAGCAGAAGCCAAAATAGTGTGATTGGATGTCGTGTAAAGTGATGTACTGCCAGGTAGCATAAGATCATTGTAGTGTACTACAGAGTATTGAAGCAAAAACGCAAGAACCAGAAACAGAATGATGCGCAATGCAATCGGTTGTATCGTAATACGTCTCACTCTGCCCTACATATTGTGCGTCAGAGCAAGCCTAAACCCCGCAGCCACAACCTAAACATACCTAAATCATTGGCTGTGAAAGCTCAACTCCAGAGAAGATCCTGGCCTTGCATCCTCACCCCACATCAAATTTCTATAATGTAGGGGCCGTTTTGGGGCCCATTATCCCATATTTGTGATAAGGAACCACCAAAATAGTATAGGTAATTATTTAGGCCCCTATAGTAGTCCTGTCCCTGCCGCCCTGTGTGAAGGCGCCTGCGTCTGGAACGCCTGCAGCTGAGGGTTTGAAGGGACGATGGTTCAGGGTTCGGATACTGCCCAAGCATAATATAGGGGCCTAAACAATTACCTATACTTTTGTGGGGGTGCCTTATTATAATTAAGTATAATACCCTCCCTCCCCCCCCAAAAAAAAGCACCAAAAAAACACGATTCTAATTATTAAGGCCCCTTTAGTACCCACTCTGGGTTCTTGCTAATGCTGGGGCAAAAAGGCTCTACAAGGCCCCCCCTAAAGCCTTCAGCCCTAAGTCCTAAGCCTTGAACCTAAACCCTAAACACCTTGACCCTAATGCAGGAACCTGATTGAGAAACCCTGGGGCTATAACCCCAAAATACTAGGAGCCATATAAGGAACCCTAATAAAGGCCCAATGTTTCTTAATCAGGTTCCTACATTAAACCCTAAACCCTACATCCTAAGCCTTGAACCCTCAGCCCAAAACCATAAACCCTGAACCCCTACACCCTAAACCCTAAACCTTGAACCCCAACCCCCAAAACTTGAAACCTCTTCGAACCCGCAAGATTCCTTTTAAAGCACCCTGAAGAGAACCCCTCAGAGCTTCCGTAAGAGGAACCTCTAAGAGGGTGCAGAAGGACCCTGAAGAAAACCCTTACTTAGGATTACTTAGAAATGCATTTTATTTAATCGTTGGTTATGATAATCCGTAAGAAGCAGCTAAAATTGTAATTTTTGCTAGGGGTCTAAGTTCAGTATAGCTTAACAAAACCTATCAAGAGACCCCTACTTAGCCCTGAAAGAACCCGTAAGAGCGCCCCTTCAAAACTCCCTTAAAGGGCACCATGAAGACAGCCCTAAGAGAACCTTTAAGGCTACTATGGCAGGGTTCTATAAGAGGGTTCCCTTCAAGGCCTTAAAGGAGCCCCGAAGCACACCCCTAAAGGGTATCATAGGATTCCATAGTCGGGTTCCCCTAAAGGGTACTATAGGGCTTTAGAAGTGGACCCTCTAAACCCTAAACCCTACAACCTAACCTCTAAACCCTGTTCTGTTCTGTTCTGCATTGCTGCAAGATCCGAGTGGCGCACGCACGCATTCAAGCATGCAAAGGAGTTAATCTGAGGTTACCAAAAAAAGGAGCCTGCCATCAGCTCTAGCAGTAAAGCCATTGCGGAGCAAGGAGGACGGGGACGCTGCCCTCGACACGCTCAACCATGCCTCGATGCTGGCCTATGCAATAGCCCTCACTTGCAAGGATTTGCCCGCTGCCGAGCGCTTCTCGTTTCTGGCCCAAGCTCAGATCGACGACGCGTGGGTTTGTGCTACGGAAATCATCGTGGACGATGTTCCTGCTGGCCATGAGATGGAAGTTCAGCGCAAAAGCCCAGGAAACCGACGAGATCGATTGCTCCAAGGTGATAAGCTTGATCAGGAAGAAGTTAGCCAATGTGATCTACCCTGCATTTGGCGCCCGTGAATCTGCGAGCAAAACGATCGAATCGGAAAGAGCAGCGATCTTTCTGAACGAGATATACATCGACGGGGTGTACATAGGGAAAGGATGCTCTACGCTCAGCAAACTGCTTAGGCGACACGGGCCTATCGAATCTTTAGCGAGCACGAGGAGGTCTGAAATTACTTCCACCGTGAGGTCGGCCATCGAAAAGGGCGCCAACCCGATCTCAGCTTGTGCAGCCGCTGTGTTTGCGCAACTCTAAACCCTACACCACAACACCCTGCACCCTAAACCCCACACCCTAAACCCTAAACCCTGAACCATTGGGTTCCCTTTAAAGGAGCCCCTTAAAGGCTATCATAGGAGTGTATAGTCGGGTTCCCTTTAAAGGAGCCCCGAAGCCTTGCAAGCGCCTAGGCCACTGGCGAAGTCGCAGGAGCTCCCCCGCTTTGGCCGAGCTTTGGAGCTAGGGTTGTTAGGGGTTTAGGGTTTAGGGGTTTAGGGTTGTTAGGGGTTTAGGGTTTAGGGGTTTAGGGTTGTTAGGGGTTTAGGGTTTAGGGGTTTAGGGTTGTTAGGGGTTTAGGGT
>BGNK01007799.1:0-10565 GCA_003297005.1 Symbiodinium sp. clade A Y106
TCTTTATTTGTCTTTATTTGTCTTTATTTGTCTTTATTTGTCTTTATTTGTTTTTATTTGTTTTTATTTGTTTTTATTTGTCTTTATTTGTCTTTATTTGTCTTTATTTGTCTTTATTTTTTTTTATTTGTCTTTATTTGTCTTTATTTGTCTTTATTTGTCTTTAATTTGTCTTTATTTGTCTTTATTTGTCAAAATTTGCCGATCCTGTCGAACAAGCCCTGTAGATCTAATCCCTGNCTTTATTTGTCTTTAATTTGTCTTTATTTGTCTTTATTTGTCAAAATTTGCCGATCCTGTCGAACAAGCCCTGTAGATCTAATCCCTGTTGTTCTGGTTCGGTGCAAACGGCCAATGACGAAAAGAAACTCTGAACTTCCGTGGGCATGAGCACCGAGTTCTAGGTCCGAGGCCCAAACCGTATGGGGCTATGCGCGATGGGGCTTTAAGGATTATAGTAGAAGCCAGAAAGTTGGAACATCATTATCCTCATGCCCTTAAGGTAAAGTATAAGGGATACTAGCACTAATTACTAATCCTCCTGCCATGTTCCAACTTTCTGGCTTCTACTATAAGGATTTACGGATTCAAGGTTCAGGGTGTAGGGTTTAACCTCAACCCTCAACGCCAAATCCTAAACCCTAAACCTTACCTAGAGGCTCATACCCTACCCCTTTGTTAGGGCGCCTACTTTTTAAGATAACAGATCCTAACCACAAAACTAGGTATCCTAAAAGAGGGGTAGGGTATGAGCCTCTAGGTAGAGGCTTCAGAGTTCCTTTAACCCCGCCAGGGGTGCAAAGACAAACAAAGCAGCTCAATCCAAAAGATGGCCAACAACTCGAGCTCCCAGTGCTGAAACCTCAGTCATCGAAGGATTTCGGGTGTTGAAACCTGAGTCTTTGAAGGATCTTGGGTTGAGGGTTTACCAGAACCCCCCAAGTACCCTTTAAAGGGTTCTAATATTTCTCATTAAGAGCTAATTGGGGGCTACTTTAAAGGGTAGTTGGGGGGTCTGGGTAGGGTTCAGGGATTTAGGTTGTGGGTTTGAGCGGTCAGAGTTTCCATACGGATCCCTGTTTCCCCTCCTCGTACTCCCTCCCCCACCCCTTCCTTTCCCTTCCGCTCTTGTCCTCCCCTTCTTTGTTTGCTTGTTGTTGCGGACATCGTCGTCACATTGTCATGACGCGACTCCGTGTGGCCTGGTAAGGTTTTCCGGACATGCTGCTTCCCTTGGTTGAGGTGCAATTAAGGCTTGGGGAAGTCAACAACCGTTAGGGTTCACGCTCTTTCCCTAGACCCTCATCTACCCTCTATTAGACCCTAAATGCCCCTTATTTGGGACCATATACCCCTATTTGAGGGTACAAGGAGGCTCCTGGTCGGCTTTACAATTTCATGTTTGTGGGCTGCGGGGGTTGAGGCTGCTAGTGCTTGAAGGGCCCCGATTAAGACGACCACGGCTTCACATCTCAGCACTTAATATAGGGGCCTTAAGACTTAGAATAGCTAGGGTTCTGGGGTACATCATATAAGGAAGCCCCAAACTAGTATAGGTAATTATTAAGGCCCCTATTTTTCATGGACAGTCCAGCAACCCATCGGCTTTCTTCACTTGCGGCCAGGCCGACGTGGGCGAAGCGAAGCGGCGTTTACAATTTAATTCTGGAAGGATTAACAGATTCGGATTTCTAGAGTGATAGCGGCAACATACTGCATACCAGTTAAACATTCCGACGTCTATGCTATGGGAGCTGTTCGGCTGGGTCTACGCATGCATAGCCCCATTGGATAAACACAGGCTGGGATGGACTGAAAACTGATACTTGCAGGGAAGCATGGGCTATGCGTCACGGTTTAGATATGCATGGACTGTACAAATAACAGTGGACCAATCACTCAATTTCTGGATCGTGGTGCTGTGCATAAAGTCATAAACCCGAAGCGGAAACCCGCATTGCAAACCCTGCCTTGTCCATCGCTCGCTTTGGTCCGAAGATCGAGGATTCTCAATCTACTTGGAAGCAGGCCTGACCCTGGCTTTGCAGACGAACACTCCTGTTTAGGGTTTAGTAGGGATTGAAATACTCAATTTATGGGGTGTCAAAGAACCGTCAGAAGCTGGGTCCACGGCTTTGCCTCAACTTCTAGCAGCAGAATTGCCTCGTGCACTGATTGCAGCATTAGGCACAAGCAGACTTGCTTCACAGGGAACAGCACTTTACAAACCCAGCTAGCGAAAAAATGCTTGTTGGGTACTATGGGGCTTTTGAAGGATCGAAGGCCGTATCCACTGTAAAGGGGTTGCTGGGCTTCCGGGGGCACTGCACAATTGAGCTTTAAACCTACACACTTAAGCCCCAAGGATGCCACAACGTGTGTGCACCTCATGCACTTTAGCGTTTCCCTCTTCTTCTTCTGACCCAATTCCATTGTCGGTCTCTTGCGAAGGAAGGCACTGACAGAAGCCCTACCTCACAATATTTCAACAAGGAACGCATGCCTCCTGCAAGGGTTGCGGGGTTCCCTAAAATCTTCACCCTAAAATACCTTGCAACACCATGAAAAGGAACCCAATCTGCACAAGTGGAGCATGGAATCTCACACCTCAACACCACAGTTCCCAAAATCTGAGCATGTTCACCGGGTGTCTTAGAGGGTTTGTATATGGTGTATCAAGGATCTACAAACCTCTCTACAAGGTTAGGTTTGGGGCGTAAGGCTCCGGTTTTAGGGCTGAAGGTTTGGATTTAGGCTACAAGGCTTAAGGATTGCTTACTCAACGCGTGCATCCTCTCTGACTGTGCGAAGCAACACAACCATGACTAAAGTAATATAGGGGCCTCAATACTTAGAGTAGGGTTGTTGGTGCACATTATAGTATCAATGTATCATGAACACTAAGGAATAGTTCTGGTAATTATTCGGGGCCTTATAGTAGCCGAAAACCCTCACAAACCCTTAGCCCTAGGCCCCAAACCCTAAACTCTAAACCCTGAACTCTGAATCCTAAGCCCTAAACCCAAAATCCTACATGCAGGCGCAAAGTTTCCCAAGATATCTTGCAGGGTAGCTCAAACAGATGAACCGAAAATCCTTCCGACTGTCGTACTCCTGCCCTATGCGGAACCCCTCACTTAAACGGGGTGGGCCCGGCCTGGCTGGCTAAGAACGCCAGCACCACCACCACGCTGAGCACGATGGCCTTAAACGCATCAGATTCCAAAGCTAATATATGGGCCTTCAAAATTATAACAGGGTTTTGGAAAATATGATGCTTGAGTTATAATAAGGAGCCCCAAAATAATATCGGTATGTATTGATTAGGTCCCAGTATTACCCCTCAACCCTACACCACCTTGAGTGATAAACCCCTAAACTCCAAAGCCCTAAGCCCATACCCACTGCCCCTGAACCTTAAGCCGCAAAAGCCCTAAACGCCGAAGCCCCAGACCCCAATACCCCAAAACCGATTTGAAGCTCCTAACCGCTAAATCCTGAAGCCGCATACTGCCCCCTTCCATGCATCGGGGACCTAGTCAGTAGGGCTTTTTAAGGTTTCCGTTCCATGTAAGGCTTAGATACGGGTCTTTACAAGTTATAAGCATTGCATTGAAGCTTCACACGAGTTCTAGGGTCTCCACAAGAGTCTGGAGGGCTGTAGGTAGTATCCAATGATTAAGTCCTTAGTAAGGATCTAGGTCCCAACATACTATACTCTAAATTGCTGTTGGTTGGCGGCACAGCACTTGCTCGTGTGCTGGCCCAACATGTTCACCACGCAGCGAGTCGCTTACCAGGCGTGAAGAAGGTCGCCTCCTCCCATCCTGTCGACGTGGTCGAAGCCGGACAGTCGGATAGTCTTATGTACATGCACCGCAAAGCTGAAGGTAGGTCCAGGTAACAGGTAGGTATTAAAGGCCTCCGCACAGCCTCTTCACCAGACCCGCAACGTCTGCTCCTCTGAGCGTGCCCCAGCCCTGGGCATTAAGACACACTCGCAGCAGTCTTGCGGATGACGCCATCATCGGCAGTTCGAGGCTGGGATACATCTGCTCCCTTGCGCTTGCAAGAACAGCAGGCCGGCAGGTTCACGAGGCCAGGGAGCTCCACGGCCTCCCAAACAATGGGCATTACTTGTCCACCCGGATTATCCCGGGTTGTGGGTTAAAGAACCCGTAGAACCAGAGGGCTCGCTATCGGGATTAAATACATGGTCCGTTGTTGCCTCTATGCAGGAGCCTAGATCTTCAGAGGCTTCTCACAATGATCTTCTAGCTTCGCCCGTATCACCTCAACATTGACGGTGCCCCGCGCCTCTGGCTGTATACTCACGAAACCAAAGAATACGCAGGGCAAGAGTACTACTGCGGGACCTCGTCTTATACCTGGCGCACCAGAGACCCCTCAACACTCACACTTAAAGCCTAAACCCTAAAACCCTGAAATCTAAAACGCTAAACTCTAAACCCTAGCAAAAGCCCCGAAGCCCGAAGACCCCGAAACCCCGAACCCTGAGCCCCTAAACCCTAAAATCCGAAACCCTCAAACTTGCCCTGGGAGACAGACGACTGGCTGCAATGAATTCACGGCCTCGGCTGGGGAGAGGTGTCGAGCCTCCATTGTAGTTCCTTTTTTTGGGTTAACCAAAATCTCTATTATAGGGTCCTAACCATAAAACTGGTTAACCAAAAGAAGCAACTACAATGGAGACTATAGGTAGCTTTTGTTTTTTGGCGGGCCCTTTTCCAATTGCAAGGTTTGCACCACAATTCCCGACGGGGAGGAGCCAGTGTGACGGTTGAGCTCCGGCAAACCAATCATGACACAGGGTTTTAGGGTTTTGCATTGTTTTTTGTCTGGAATCCTTTTCTCACTGCTGTGTGCAGTTTTAGGGTTCAGTTTTTGTTAATGTATGGGCCCTTTTCCAACTGCAGGTACAGAAAGAATTCCTTACCAGGAGGATTCAGATTTTCGGCTTTAGGGTTTAGTGTAGGGGCCTTAAAAATTAGAATAGGGTGTTGGGGTGGATGCGGGCGAAAGCCTGTCGACGAAGAGCGAAGCGAAGCACGACGAGTGCATCCTCAGAGAATGTGTATATACAAGTGTCTAGAATGTCTGAATCTATAACTTGCTGCAAATAGATTGCAGAAGTCAAACACACAGGAGCTCGACAACCGTGCCTATGGAGTTTCCGTGGCATGAGCGGCTCAGGGTTTGGGTTGTCGGGTGTGGGTTTAGAGTTTAGAGCTTGGGGTGTTGAGGTTAACGGTTAGGGTTCGTGGGTGGCAGCAGTGCAATCACTTTTAAGCAACTTTAGTGCATTATAGCAACTTTCAAACCGTGACGGAGCCCAAACCTAACACCTCAACTCTGAACCAATACTTCTGAGGGACGCCTCCTTCTCAACCCTGCCGCCGTCTGCGTCCCCTTCTGGTCTCGTTCTTTCAGCACCGACAAATCTAAGGGTTGCACCCCAAATTCCTCACCCGCAGGTGGTCTAAGCAGCACAAAGCCTAGGGTCGAAGGCCCGTCTCTCTGATTTCCAAAATGCGAAATCCCCTATCAAGCTCCCGACGGGGTTCGCCGCGATGAGGGCAAGCAACACAAGGCACGCCCAACCGGCTGCGACCTTCGGTGGGAGCTGAATGATACGAGCAAGCATACTTTAAGGGTAGCTGCTACAAGTGAAGGTCACGATGCAGTCTCACAAGTCAGACAGAAATAAACAAGGACTAGATGAGGGGAGACGAGAATTGAGGTAAAGGCTAAAGGCATGCTGGCTTTAGAGCCCGGTGACTCTCAGGGCCGTTGGCTCATGGGATTCATTGGCCTTGGGGACGAATCTTCAGGATCCCCAGGAAAACCCCAAACCCCCTCAGCCGTAGACTCCCAAGAACCCAACAAGGAAGCCTCCATGAATAGACTGGGTGACCATAGGCTCTTGGGGAGCGAGATGGTCCAGCGATGTTGAGGAACTTCAAGACATGTTACTGAGAATAATCCGAAACCTTTGACCGTCAACGCAATGGAAAGGGGCCAGGCACTAATTTATAGTTATATGAACTCAACACCCTCATCCTGAACGAATATAAACCTTAAACCGTAAACCGTACACCTTTATGCTCCACGGTCAGCCCCCGCAATTCGGGTTCAGAACGCAAAGGCCGAGACGTATACTCCACAAGCATTCGAACGCTTAGAGCGAATGGCTCTCTATATATATATATATATCATATATGGGGTCTCGAAGGGTTTTTAGCGTCTGTAGATCTTTTGTAAGGGTTCGGGAAGTTTTTCTGGATAATGAAAACCCTCAACCAGAATAACAACAGCAACTACTGTACCTCAACCCCAGAACCCAAAGCCCTGAACTCCAATCCCTAGAGAAAGCCCTAAACACCAATACCCTAAGCCCTGAACCCCCGAACCCCAAACCCTAAAACCCTAAGCCGTGAACCCTGAAACCACAAAGACCCTAAAACCCCTAACCCCAAAACCCTAAAACCCTACACCCTAAAACCCAAAGCCCTGAACTCTAAACCCTAGAAAAAGCCCTAAATTAGCCCTAAACCCCAACACCCTTACGCCCCAAACCCTAAAGCTCTAAACCCTAAAGCCCCCAAAGCCCCAAATCCGTAAGCCCTGAACGAACCCTAGGAGCCCCAGGGCATCTCGGGGGCGCGGCAGCTTGCTTTAAGCGCCTCCTACTGACGGCAGAAGGAGAGATTTCCATGAAGTCCTGCTGTAGGTTGAGGGTTTGGGGTTTAAGGAGGATTTACCAGAACCCCCCCCAATGGCCCTTTGGTGGAGCCCTTATGGTCCTTAATATCAATAGAGGGTAGTCGGGGGGTGCTGGTAGGGTTTAGGGTTTTGGGTTTCGGGTTTAGGGTTCCGGGTGTTAGGGTTTAGGGGTTTAGGGTTTCGGGTGTAGGGTTTTGGTAGGGCTCCGGGGATTGAAGTGGCTTTTGGTTTTGGGATTTACAGAAAAGGTTTCGAGGTTTGAAGAAAGAAAAAAGTTGGATGTTTTGGGGAATCGGGGTTTGAGGAGTAGGGTTTTCTGGTTTAGGGCTACGGCTGTAAGGTCTCACGCGGGTTGCTAAAGTAAGGGCGGCGGTGACGGTGGTAGCAATGAAAATGAAACCGAGACCGAAGCTTTCATCATCTACCTCAAATCCCCAACACATCCTAAACATCACTAGGTCTTGAGTTCAAAAGTCTCCCAAATTATGAATAATAGAGCCAGTTAAACAACAACGGAAATTACCAATTATCCGAAGCCGCTACCTAGCTATTCACCAGCAAAGGAATCACACAGCAGGGTCTCTGTGCCTGAGATATGCGGTGCGCAGTACGACGGCAGAGTCTAGATGTCAGAGTTTAGGAGTTTGGGGGTTGGGTTTGGGCCTTCAAAGTGAGCTAACACGACCTTCACCCGGCGAAGGTTGTGGATTTAGGACTGTCGGGCGTCTTGATGAGAAATTCTCCTTGTTGGCAACTGCGGTAGTGCATGCTGAGGATATTCGTTTGCCCTAAGCCCTAAACCAAGACCCACAACACAACTCCAAAACCATGCAGACAATTCCAGGGCCTGTTCCCTAAACTCGAATCCTAAAACGCTGTACACGAAGACACTCTCAACCAGCCTTATCGCTGTCTGATGCTGGGAAATCTAAACGGCCAACCTATAGTAGCATAATCAGACCCTAAAATGCTGCACCATGAGCCGACCTCATCGGTCTCATCGTCGTCAGACAATTGGATCGGATGCGTCTCCTGGTTTTGCAGGGTTGGGGCTGCGGGGAGCAACCCTAGAACCCACACTAAGACCACAAAAAAAAACTCACATTGAACCCTAAACCCCAAAGCCTAAAACTGCAGTCGCTTCGGTAACTCTGAAAATTGGGTCAAGTACAGCTTTAGTATAGCGCCTGTGCATGCCGAACTTAAACAGAGGCGCAGGATTAGGGTTTGGAGTTTTATATGCTCATGGGTTCAGGGGTTGAATGACTAGAAGGAATTGGGCTCGGATGCAGCATTTGGGGTGCTACATTCCGTCCGTTCCGATCTTCAGGGCGACATTAAACTACACACTAATAACTATATTCAAGAGAGAGAGAGAGAGAGACAAAGAGAGATCGAGAGAGAGAGAGCAAGAGAGATAGGTACGTATATGTATGTATATATGTTTGTGCCTACGTGTGTTCAATCAACAAACAAACATATGTATACATATATTCGGATATATACATATGTAGTTATACATATACATATACATATACATATACATATACATATAAATATACATATACACATATACATATACATATATACATATATACATATATACATATATACATATATACATATATACATATATACATATACACATATACACATATACACATATACACATATACACATATATACATATATACANNNNACATATATACATATATACATATATACATATATACATATATACATATATACATATACACATATACACATATACACATATACACATATACACATATATACATATATACATATATACATATACACATATACACATATACACATATACACATATACACATATACACATATACTCATATACACATATACACATATACACATATAGACATATAGACAAATAGACATATAGACATATAGACATATAGACATATAGACATATAGACATATATACATATATACATATATACATATATACATATATACATATATACATATATACATATATACNTGGGCATTTTTGGGTGGAAATGACCGAAGTGGCCCATTGCCCGGGCTGCGACGCATCCCGGCCGATTAGAGGGGAATGCTTGGTTGATGCGAAGGTGCGGAGGGGATTGGGATTGGCACCATGCCCCCCAAAATCCCCAAAGGCCATACATACTCTAGGAGTTGTTGTATGTAGGATCATAAATTATAAAGGAACCTTGGTCTTTGAGCGGGGTACCACATAGGCTACCACCCTCCCTCAAAGACCAAAGATTGGAAAGGTAGGCGTAGGCCTTTTACATCCAAAGTATACACTATATAGGTGTCTTATAGAAGCCTTACAAATCGTTAATGGAACCATTATAGATCTCTACAGAGGCCTTCTAAATCCATTATAGAACCCTGATACATCCTATAAGGAACCCTGATGGAACCCCTATAACATCCCCACAGAAGCCTTTTTGTAGGTGCATGGACCCCTGCAAAGGCGTATCGACGTCTCTGCTTTGGATCTGTCAAAACTCTGGACTACACCCCGTGCTAGAACAAAAATATTGGGCCCACAGCCCTTAACTTTAACACCTTAAAGCTATCCTATGTGCTATATCTTACGAAAATGCGGGCAGCATATGTAATCAACTATACAAGAGTTCAATTCGCCGGCCAGTGTTGCGGTTGCTACTACTTGTGTATGCGTGCGTGCATGTTTCTATAGTATTGCAGCAACCCGTAATAGGCACCAAAGTATGCACGAAAGACTTTGCACCCCGAATCAAACACAAGGAATCCCAAAGCACAATGAGGCGGCAACGCACGAGATTCCATGGTACATGTGCATATATGCAGCTCCTTGTCTTTCTATGTTTTGTCTTATCTTAGCCGTCCTAAACTCCCAACTGCGAGCTTCTTCTAGATGACCTTGTATATCACCAGGTCTCACATCCGACACAAACACAAGAGCTCCCATGTAGATATGTAGATATGCATTTTATGCAAACTAGGCAAAACATCAATACTCACACTACAAACGCAGGTAGATTTGCAAAAGCATTTGGTTTTAGATATTTTCTTTATAAAGTGTTAAGACTCCGTGGGTTCATGCAATGCTATCTGGAATGTGCCTGTATGCGCGTATTTACAGCTGAGCATCGGGTCAGCATTGGTCTGTGCAAGTGGCGCTACTTGATCTGATGCAAAGTCAAGCGGTCATGCTTGTGTACATGTAGTCGCCCCTGCTACATGGTTGAGAAATAATTAACTATGTATATGTGTGTTAGGCGCAGAAACTCTGCATTTCCCCTAGCCAGAAAGATATTCCCGTGATCAAACACGTTGCACTAGGGCTTGTCGGCTTCTCTCGTATGTGGCCGTGTATTATACACTGCCTGTAGAATACTGGCACATTCCAGTGGTGTTGATTTCTGATACCTTACAGCCCTACGGGGACATCCAAGCTATTGCATGGAAGTTCAGTCGGGAGTATTGGAGTTCAATCCCGAGGATTGAACTTCAATACTCTCGGATCCAAGATTCAAGATCCCTGGACAAAGTTGGCCCGGAATCTTGAATCTTGGATCCGGGAGAATTGAAGTTCAATCCTCGGGATTGAACTTCAATACTCGGGAGAGCTCAGTAGGGCTGACGGATTGTGCGCAGACGATGTACTCTACCATCTGTGCTATTGCTTTATTACTGCACATGCATGGCGGTTCAGAGTGTACACATGCACACATACAGAGTAGTCCTTGTACAAGTGAAGGGGTCAGGGGCATAATACACACGATCTCACCCCCAAACGGGTAGATAACTCGGCGGGGGGGG
>BGNK01007800.1:0-15219 GCA_003297005.1 Symbiodinium sp. clade A Y106
TCTGCATGGAGTATTCGAACTTTCTGCCATGCGACGGCTGCGCCCGTGCTGCAATTCTGGAGCGCTTGGCACGGGCCAAGAGTCCAGCTGCTGCAGTAGCCAGGACTGCAACACCATACATGGCAGTGGAGCCTGTCATGACAGGGTGGGAGAGAAAGTCTGCTCTGCGTTGTGTTGAAATGCAACTGGCTCGGCATGACCTTGCTCTAGCAGTGCCTCTTGTGAAGTTTGCACTCTGTACTCGTGCATCCACTGTGGCATGGGACAAGGCGGACGGCTTTCCCACTGCATGGCGCGGCGCCACGAAGCCAAGACCAAGGGCCATCACAAGCCCAAAGGCACAAAGGACATTCGTAATCTTTGACCTGGGCTGCAAAGCATGCGACGCTTGGCCCCTAGGCAGATAGTATTAAAACCAATTAACAAACAGTGCCACTGCCACTGCCACTGCCACTGCCACTACCACTACCACCACCACTACCACTACCACTACCACTACCACCACCACCGCCACTGCCACCGCCACCGCCACCACGACCACTACCGCTACCGCTACCGCTACCACTGCCGCCAGCCACTGCAACCGCCACTGCCACTGCCAATGCAACTACGACTACCACGACGACTTTCTACTGCTCCAGTACATCTACTTCTACTTCCCCTGCTGCCTCTACACACAAAGCATCGACTATTGACCACTAACGGAACAATCTCCTCCTCCTCCTCCGCCTCGTTGTTTGTTGCTGGCACCGGTTACCATTGCAACTTACAACGTAGACTTGCTGACGAAGTGACATCGCCTGATGAATGTCCAGGTTGGTGATCGACGAATGGGCTCGGTGCGAAAGACCCGCTCGAGCACAGCAACGGCAAAGCATACACAGCAATAAGAGGATGGTCATCTGCTCAAGAACAGCATGGAGACAGGAGGCCAACATCTGGCACATGCGTTTTGGGACTCATTCGCCAGTTCACGATTTGATGCTCTAAACAGCTAGTCACTGCTAGCACTGATGCCCCGACCTCTGCTCCACGCACTCCGGCTTCTGTGGGAGTCGCTGATTGACAAACCTGCAAATCACAACCGTGCTCTTGCTTTGCTTGGTCTCGGCCCTTACTGTTGCACCTAACGGCTTTGAAGATTGGGGCTTCGGGTTTGCGGCTTCTGGCTCAGGGTTCGGGTTGGGCTCATGGCTTGTCAGGTTCGTGGCTTCGGATGCAAGTTGCGTTTTGTCATTTGGGTTCTCCGCCTCCCGCGAAGGGTTTGGATGGGGTCACTCCTCATGGTTTTCAATCCTTCGGGTTGTCGGCGTTTGCTTTGTTTCCGGGCTTCCGGCTTGGGGTTGGCATTGGGCATTGGGTTCAGTGAGACACAGCTGCGACCTTACGGCTTCCGGATTGGGATTTGGGTGGGGCTTTCCGTGCTACCCCAACTTTCGTTCAAATTTTCACCGTATTGCCTATCTGGCAAGCTCTCAAAATACAGGCGCCCGGGTGCTGAATAGACATTTTCTGAACGCACTCCCCAAACCCTGACAGGACCAGAAATCCAAAGCAGATCATAGACGATGCCTCAAGGTTTTCGGTTGAAGAAATCTGGACGAAAGGCTTTGGACAAACTTCACACAGGTGTCCGGAGAACTTTATTGCAAACAATGACGTGAGCCCTTCCCCGAAACTTGTGTGTTTTTGGCGCGCTGCGTCTTGTTTGACATCCGCTGCGACCCTGGCATGGCTTCATCTGCTCCAGCTGTATCGGAGGCAAACTTCGAGCCGGGCCAGCTCATTCCCAGATTGAATGCTTGTCTTGGCCGGCGATTCCTGGCAAGGGAATCTGTTAAGGCCTTGATGAGCTGCTGTCGCGATGTGATGCCAAACTGGATGATAGCACTGGACAGAGTGCGATGTCCGAGGCAAGCGTGAACAAAGCCATAGAAAGCATCACGGCCTCGCTTCATGCCACGCTGTTCCAGCTCTTCTTGCTCCCACTGTAGCCTCCACAACGCCATGGCCTGGCCAAACTCCTCCGATGTCAGCACCTTGCGGATGCGTTTCGTAAACTTACAGTCCACTACTGACCGGCCCTACGCGATTACAAAAATCTTGCGTCCATCCGTCGAACGCCTGAAGCGGAAGAACTCCTTACACCCGCCCCTCAGCCACTGGGGAGACCCTTTTCGGATATAAGGCGCTTCTGGCCGTGCGGTAACGGGCTTCAAGAAAGCTTGATTTGCTAACATGTGCGTCTCTGGGCTACCACAAAGCGGTCCTACTTCATTGAAACACGCCACCGCTTCTGGGCTCTATAGGGGCTGCAAAAGAAGGGTTTGGTCTGTGATCCCGTTAGACCAGTTCGTTGATGGCATTGCTTGAACACATTTGTGAAAATGCTGCCTAAATGCCAAGTCACGTAGTTCTTTCGGACGGGCTGCGCTTTCGTAGCCAACGCCTTTTTGCGGATTTCGAAAGCTGCCTCAACGCCACTCACCTTCCATGCCGCCTTTGCAAACTCGGGGAGGGGAGCTGCGACATGATCCCCCAAAATGGAGCAACGTGGTTTGGATTCTGATCCAGCCATGCGGCGCGCTTGTTCAGGAATTTCCACTCGTCCCGATAGATGCGGCGGGTGCCCATATTGGCCTGTCGAAGTTCGCACAGTTTGAACAAGAGCCGTTGCAATTTGGCTGCGTCCACTTCGAAGTGCCCCTTTGCGTTTTGCCAACACCAAGCATCAGGGTCAGTCGCGATGAAATCATCGTCTCGTGTCTGCGGTGGTGTGAGGCTTGCCTCCAAGATGGCCTTCCCAAATTTGCTAAAGCAAAGGATGCACCCGAAGACTTCGTTGGCTGTGCAGCTGGTGTAATGGGATCCAAACATGTTGTCGGGGGAGCCAAAAATGTCAGAACTGCTTTCAGCCACCAAGCGTGCGCCACCAAACAAGACAGCATTAATAACTCGGCCGCCGCCGTGTGCCGTTGACCATCTGCTTGACAGTGCAATTGCGTTATGTCGTTGTCAAAGTCCAACCCTTGAGCCATCAGCATGAAGAAGGGCGCTGCGAAGGCCGTAACATTGGTCAGAACAGCCTCCAGATTGCAAGGTGCTGTTGTTGAAATGGGTTTTGCTTGCGTGCGAATGCCCTTCGGGACCCGCTTCTTCTTTTTCAGGCCGACTCTACGTTTTTTCTTGGAGCGGCCCTGGCTTGTCCGGGTCGTCACTTTGTACTTGTCGGCTAACGCCTGGAGTTTTGAATCTGCTGCCGCTTTTCGCACAGCTCGCCGCGCGCGTTGGGCAATGCGGCCGAGAACAAGCTCCCATTTGCAAATCCTGCAGAACAGCAAGCTTGAATGTTCACGACCAAGCACACTTGGGAAACCAATCCAAAGGTCTCGGTTGGCGAAAGCCTGGGCGGTTAGCACCATCCGCTGAGCAACTTCAGACTCCATGATGCCGTCCAAATTGGATAGTGCCAGCCGCAAGATTTTGCAGCATGTCAAACAAAGCAGCGGCACACCGCGCTTGGCAAACCGAGCCACCAGCAGGCTGAGGGCCACCGCATCAATCGCAAAGTCTGTAAGCTTACCGCTGGCGGTGCACAACTTCCGACACAAGAAACATGAGCAAACGTGTGAGACAGCCATCATCAGGGCGAACAGTGCAAAGGCAAAGTGACTTGATTAGCAGTCGGAGTCGGCAAGGCAGGACGACAACCTTGCTCGGATCTTAGATTTGTGCGACATGCTTCTTCTCTGCCTGCAGTGCAACGAACAACGCGTTCCCCCATGCAATTCACGGCACGATGGAAACCTCCTCCAGCCTACTACGGCATGCAAGTCCAAAGACGAGCATTGTCAATGCGCCTGTCGCAAGATGTTCAGGGGCTTCGGTTCGGAAAAGGGCCGCGCCTGTCCAAAAAACTCAGCAACTGTGCAGACCCCCTAAGGCTCCCCGTTAACTTACACAAGCTTGAGCTAGGCGTTCTGTGTAAGCTTTGGTACTGGTCAACGGGCTCTGGAGGTCCAGGGCCCAAGGTCATCTTCTACATACAAATCATGGCAAATCTTGCCCCTGCTCCATGCAGCAAACGGCCGAGCCGTGCCCTAATAGTGACGCGCATTCCGCTCCTGACATGTCTGGGCTCTCGATTTGCTTTGGCAATGAAGCTCGCACTCACGACTGATAAAGGAGCACTGCAAGCCTGGAAGCACAGCACGATCTCTGATGGGAAGCACTGTATTACCTCGGAGGTCCTCTACCATATTATGCTGGATGTGGCCATATCCAGCTGCTTGCAGCTCGGCTCATGCGGATGATGGAGCAGATCACTGGATTGTGAGGACTCGCCCAAGAGCTTGTTCCGTTTGCTGGTGCACTTTGGGCTGCGAAGACATGACTCTGAGCTTGTCTGTGGTGCCGTATGCACAGACATCGATGACCGATTACATCCAACCTCGGAGCTTGCGCTTCTCAAAACTCGATGGTAAACAAACACCCGAAACGCACCCTATTGACAGATTCTGTTCTTTCTGGCATTAAATGTTTTGTCACTGTGAGAAATGGGAACTGCCCAATAACAATCGAATTATGCTTGTGTCAGCGTAGACCCCAAACAGTAATGGAGCACGTGCAGACCATGACCTTTCTCAAGATGTCACAGGATTCTTCGGAGAGCACTCCAACACCACCCCTCCTCCCAAAAAAACACTCCCCAGACCACTCCAAGAGAACGCCCCAGACCACTCCTAAACCACACTTCCAAAGCGCAGACCCTGGCAAACTTCGCATCTTCCGGGCCGTGGCGAGATCATGGACAGCTCGGCACGCAGGCATACTCATCACCATAGCAGCATCTATCCAGCGATTTTGGACTTGAAGCAATGCGACGGCGGCGGTTGCAAGTCGTGGGACTATGGAACATTTATGGACAGGCACGCGTGTTGCGTGCTGCTGGATGGTGCAGCCTGGAATTCAGGCCCTTGCGCCACAACGTTGCCACAAACCATCCACGCCAAACTCAAAGTCAACGTTTGCTCAGGACGGCAGCTGCATCTTCCAGAGCTCCACTCGGCCTCGCGCTTCGGCTTCAAGCAAACAAGTCTCGAAGGCGGAAGCTGCGACCCGGCCTGCTGCGGGACTCTTTCCCAGAAGAAAGGCTGTCCTCCCCACTGTACAGAGGCCCCGCCACCTCTGTCAAGACTTCGCCAACACGATCGCTGCTCTTCTTGGAAAAGTCTACGACTACACCGCATGCACAAACCGTGCCTCAGCCCCAGTTCGGGCAGGTTGAAGACCCGGCCTGCCCCCGTGGCCACGTTCCGTGTGCGTCCAGCGGCCCGATTCATGTTGATGCTTCGCCGAGTCGCCTGATGGAAGCCACAATGCCGAGTTGGCGACTGGCCTCCATGCATGGAGGACTCCTCACAGCTTCGGTTCTTGCTGTGAATACTCGCTCTCGTGCCGTACTGTAGTAGCAGTAGTGGTGATTGTAGTGGTAGTCGTCGTCAGTACCAGTATCAGTATCAGAATCAGCATCAGGATAAGTATTAGTATTAGTATGAGTATTTGTATTGGTATTGGTAGTAGTGTTAGTGCTAGTATGAGTATGAGTATTGGTATTGGCATTAGCATTAGAATTGGTATTAGTACTGGTATTAGTCTTAGAAGTGGTAGTCGCATGCGTAATCGGATGGGCCTCGGTATTAGTGGCAGTGTTAGTATTAGTGCCAGTATCAGTATTAGTGTTAGTATTAGTATTAGTATCAGTAAAAAATATTATTGGTACTAGTAGCATCAGTAGCAGTTGCAACAGTAGTGGTAGTAGTACTACTCCTCCTCCTGCTACTACTACTACTACTACAGCTACTGCTCCTGCTACTGCTACATACTACTGCTACTGCTACTACTACTGCTACTACTACTACCACTACTACTCCTGCTGCTGCTACTACTTCTACTACTACAACTACTCCTCCTCCTCCTCCTCCTACTTCTAACCCCACTTGTACCTCTACCTCTACTTCTACTTCTACTTCTACGACTACTGAATACTACTGCTACCAGTAGTAGCACTACTAGCACGACTAGCACTACAAGTACTCCCGGTACTACGGCTGCGTCTCCTACTCCTACTCCTACTCCTACTCGTACTCTTACTCTTACTCTTACTCTTACTCCTACTCCTACTCCTACTCCTACTCCTACTCCTACTCTTACTCTTACTCTTACTCTTACTCTTACTCTTAGTCTTACTCTTACTCTTACTCTTACTCTTACTCTTACTTTACTCTCGTTGTCTCTTTCTCTTACTCTTTCTCTTACTCCTTCTCTTACTTTTACTCTTACTTGTACTCTTACTTTTACTCTTACTTTTACTCTTACTTTTACTCTTACTTTTACTCCTACTTTTACTCCTACTTTTACTCTTACTCTTACTTTTACTCTTGCTTTTACTCTTACTTTTACTCCTAGTTTTACTCTTACTCTTACTCTCACTCTTGCTCTTGCTCTTACTTTTGCTCTTGCTCTGACTCTACTACTCTTACTCTTACTCTTACTCTACTACTCTTACTCTTACTCTTACTCTTACTCTTACTCTTACTCTTACTCTTGCTCTTGCTCTTGCTCTTGCTCTTGCTCTTGCTCTTGCTCTTGCTCTTGCTCTTACTCTTACTCTTACTCTTACTCTTACCCCTNCTCACCCTCACCCTCACCCTCACCCTTACCACTACCACTACCACTACCACTACCGCGACTGCGACTGCGACTGCGACTGCGACTGCGACTCCTACTACTACTACTACTACTACTACTACTACTACTACTGCTACTGCTACTGCTCCTGCTACTGCTACTTCTACTACAAGTACTACTACCGCCACGGCCACCGGCACTGCCTCTGCCACGGCCACTACTGCTACCACCACCGCCACCAACACCAGCAGCTGGACGATGATGCTATCTGCTGCATGGTTGACCTACGAAACACGAATGAAACCTGCGGCATGCTCCGAAACAGTCCTAAGTCACTGAGAGCAAGAAGGCCGCCATCCTCACACCAGGAAGCAAGGACAACACGATAACAGGGTTCGGCGTATGTTCATGGTTCAACCGAGAGTTCTGGGTTTAGGGCTTTGGGTGTTAACAGAGTGTGTTCAGTCTTGCCCTGGCATGGAGCCAACCTTGGCTGAAGATGCTGCTCTCACACACGGTCTTGCACTTGGCGAGCGGTGTAGATTAAAGACGGAACCTATATTCGGTTCGTGAGAAACATCCGTTCTTCTCATGATGTGGGCAGGAAGCGGACACTGTTGAGGAATTCCTGTGCAGAAGCTGGCGATGCCTCCAGCATATCCATCCAATGCTGATTTCTGGCGACGGGCTGCTGGCCTAGCTCAACGGTGGAGACCTTGCAATGCCCGATTTACGGAACAGGGGTCAAACAGGCACCAGCTCCAGCACCCCCTCAGGGGAAGACGTACTCTACAACAGATAGGTTTCCTGAGCGACTGGAGAATGACGTCTAGCAGCATGCAACAACATATCTTTGAGTCCCGAGCCGCTGTCGAGTGGCCGATAAAGGGCTGGGCCGGCAGACAACTGAGAGGATCAATGCAGCGCACGAGCGCACGCAGTACAAGATGCTTCTGAATTGCAGCTGCTGGGTCTTAGGCATCCTTCGACCTTTTCGCCCAAAGCCCGGAAGCATCGCCGGATGCGGCCACGTGGGAAACATCGCCGTGCAAGTACAGCCTGTGAGATGACACCCCAGCCCATGTGAGATCCACTGTACCCAAACCATCCAAAAGCTCCAAATCAAAACCACTTCCTGACAGCGAAACTATACCATCTTGATATGGCCTTTGCATGGCGTGGTCGCAGAGCAGGATGGTGCCATCCGCACCCACCAGCATCGGGAGACAAGCCTCGCAAAGGTTCTGGGGGTGCCATCTCTGCCCGACTAGAAATCTTTGATTGCCGACAGCACGAGCAGACGAACTGAAAAGGTCCTGGAGGGAGGAACAAGCAGCACGCTAACGACATGTTAGCCAAAGTTTACTAACGGTAGCGGTGCCCTTTTTTGGTCGAAGCGCGAACAGCGCCTGGCCGGACGCACCGCCCCGTTAAACCGGTGCCGGTGCGGGGGTGCGCACTTCTGCGCCCGGCCGGCATGCATACCTACCAAGAAGCAAGGTCAAAAAGCCTCCCCGGCACCCATTGGCAAGCGAAGTCGATGTCGGTGGCCGCCCTGCCGAGGATCGTCATGACCTCGTCAACCGGGGCGCGGACACGTGTCCAGCCCTCACGGCGAGCGCGGGAGTCGTCCCAACGCGACACGGCGTCGCCTTGTCCGAGGCAAGGCCTATAAAGGCCGCCAATATGCCATTGACGTTTGGGTCTTTCCCGTAATTAGCCCTTGCTCAGGGCGAATTGGCCAACCACGCTGTCGGCAACCTCCTGGCGAATGTAACTGGCGGCAAAACCTGGGCGAACTCAGATGAAGGCCTTGCCGGCGGCGAAGGGGGCGAGCAGATGACCCCAACCATTCGCCCACGGGTGGACGCCCAACAGGGCCAGCAGTTCCGCCAGAAACTCATGGGCGGAGTTGGCCACGTCGAAGTCGTCCGTGCCATTGAAGTCGTCCGAAGTGGCCGAAGACGATCAGGAGGAGGGTGCGGTTCAGCATCGCCGCCCGGTTAATGCTGCGCCATGTTGCGGGATGCTGAGGGTGTGCATGCTACACCCCCTTCGCCGGATATCAAGGAGCAAATCCATGGCATTTTGCGTGGCTACGATGACAAAGCTCGGTTTGCTGGCGTTACACATGCTCACTGCCGTCGCCCGCCTGATCGAGCACTATCGATTTGGAGTACCTGATGTCCGAGCTCGAGGACACCGTCTTGTGCAGAAGCAGCACCAACACCACGAGCCCTGCGCATGCCCAGCACCAGGATCAAAGCCTGGCCTGCCCACGCAGCTCCACCTCGGCCTCCGTGGCCGCCTTGGCGGGGTCTGGGGGCGGCGGTGCCGAAAACTAGCGATGAAAACGACAAAGTACACAGCGCCGCCCAATCTTTCCATAACGGCGCCCCCGCCCGGGTACCTTTCCGCCCGAGTCCGCCCCATCCTCGGGCGAAGGATCGTCGAGGCTATTCGGTGTGCCTCAGCCGCCTTTTGCGAATGATGCTGCCAGAAGCCCGGGATAGTCTCGATCACCATCGTAAGGGCCCGGCGAGTCGGACGAGGACTCGGACGACGAATCGCCCCCGTCGTCGTCCCGTCCTCGCACAGGACGTGGACCTCGAGGGCGATGTCGGCGAGGAAGGCGTCGAACGCCAAACATGCACAGCCCGCAACTCCCGGGCGGCGAGAACATCGCTAAGTCGAAGACAATGTTTGACGTCTGGACCGATCGCTCAATGGGCTCACGCCCCAGGAACCCTGTGCCTGTCATGCGGGGTCGGATGCTCTCCAGTGCCTTCCGACTGAGCTGGTCGGGGGGGCGTCATCGAAGCCGCCGTTCTGGTCGCCAGTGACGAGCGGCAGCAGCAGCGAAGAGGCGGCGCCGGACGATATGATCGACGACGGAGGTGAAGAAAGGAGAGCAACAGAAAATCCAGGGTGTTCGAGCCGAATGCTGCGGTGGTCGAACGCAGCTGCTTTTTCCTACATTCACGAGTGTGTTACACAACAAAGCAACACGGAGACTCACAGGTACCCAGGTGCACGGGGCCGCGCCTCCTTGCGAGCCACATTGGCGCATCGCAGGGAAATTCCACGCAGCCCAGAGGAGTGAAACCTTGCCCCAATGTGAACTCTGATCGGAGCTTTGTACACTAGACCATCTTGAACATGCACCGGCCGACATCTGCAGACAAGTCGCTCTGGTGCTTGTGACAAGCATGCTGCCTCTACAAGCGTGCATGTGCTGGGCTCTTCTAGTCAAGGCTCCCCGGTCCTCTCGCGACACCACACGTGCGCACAACTTCTTTCAGCTCCAGTTCAACACCCCGGGTTCTACCTCTTCTGTTCGCCCCGCGCGCTTTCGCTCTCGCTTACAGAAGAGGAATGCAAGCTGAAACATGCTCGAAGTTGAAGTTTCGGAAGACAGAAACGAAGCTGAAACGCAGACATGTTGGGATGGGCCTCACAATCCTCAAAGAGGTCGGACCCCT
Organism: Symbiodinium sp. clade A Y106; assembly: GCA_003297005.1. Classification (NCBI taxonomy): domain Eukaryota; class Dinophyceae; order Suessiales; family Symbiodiniaceae; genus Symbiodinium; species Symbiodinium sp. clade A. The sequence continues at coordinate 10,173 of BGNK01007800.1, forward strand.
CAATTCAGCTAGCCATCAGTAACAAATCGTGATGTGGTTTGATGTAGTGATCCAGCAGAACTTCTCACACGGGTTACTTGCCACCCGAACATTTACTTCAGCTGTTCTGCCTGCTTCCGTGGTCGTGTTTCAACGGTTGCCTGGTCCCCAACAGACAATAGAAAATGCAGCCCATTGAAAGAGCGACCTGTTGATATCAGTGTTTTGCTTGAGCACTTGCTTCACGATCCAAGCAACGAGACGTCAGACCTCAAAGGGATGCAGCCACCCCCGAAAAGAGCAGGCTCCCTTGGTTGGTCGGGACGTTTCAGTGGGTGTTGAGATGTACATTCCCTGATCAACCGGCTTGTGCAGTTTGCACTATTTCGATCTCTGGGGCGCGACGCGAGCTCCTGTCTTCCACAGCCATGCGGTTCACCGTCGGCGCTCGCTCTAAGACATGTCGGCTTGCCCACTCTGCAGGTCAAGCAAGGACTGCTTGCTGAGGCTGCAGTCTCCACTCCCAGGTCTTCCCATTTGCGAAAACAGTTGCTACAGCAGTGTCGCCTCAAGCGATTAGACCGGGTCCTTTCAATCCTGACCCTCACCCTAAGACGTTCTCGAAAAGGGCTTGGCTTGTCGGTGAGGCTACTTGAGCGAAGCCATGCCTCCTGAGGACTGGTGTGAACGGTCCAGCTCTGGTTGACGACCAGCTGATGAACCTTTTGGGAAAACAATCTCAGCAGGTAAACAAAACACGCATGCTCGACAATCTCCGTTTCCAAGCCCCCAACAGTGTATTTCTCCGCGAGCCAGAACATCGGCTCAGAACCGTCCATCTGGCACGACATCCCTGATCACAGGAGCGCCGTGACATGTCAGCATCATGACTGTCGCGGCCCTGCAGGAGGCCTTCAGGCTCGAAGAACTGCGGCCATGGCCCGGCAAAGACAAGATCCAGCTCCGGGTGCGGCACAGGTCTCGGTGGCTTCCTGGGAAGGCGCCGGAGACGGCTTGAGAAGAACGCACGCTCGCTGCCATCGAGCGGCAGGATGTCGACCACGTCAGTCAGCAACCGCAGCACCGTCCACACGAATCCCGCACCTCAACCGCAATCACGGTCTAAGCCTCTCCTTGCGGTGACGATCTTAAAAGCATGAGCAGGGCACACCAGGCCGCGATCAGGACAAGGCTGCCTTGCTGAACAGTGCTCCAAGGCAAACGTCCAGGCTCTTTGTGCCTGGAGAGCCGCGCCGCCGGCAACACTGGCTCACACAGCATTGAATGTCTCCATGGTAACAGAGGCTGCAGCCTGTCACGCTCACCACGACTTTCAGGTGCCCGATGTGGATGGAAGCCTCCAGCTGCCGCCTTGCTTTGCCAGCTTGAGTACTGTTTTTTATGCCAAGCTTCAAATTGACAACGTGACGGCCTCGTTTGGTCGGAAGGAGCGTTGGCGAACTTCCTTGACTCCAAGCAGCATCTCTGCAGCTGCACTCCCGCTCAATACTCATGCCGTCTCATGCCATGCCCGTGCCTCTGAGAAAAAACAGCTGAATCTCGAGAGTATGCTGAGTATGCCAGAGGTCCCACATGCAAGCAACGGCTCGACGAGATTTCGTGAATCTTAGGGCAGGTATGCTGCTCCGGAAGACAAACTCTGCTCGCAGGCCTCCATGTTTCTCGACAGTTCTGGAAGTCATACTGTAAATTAGCAAGTCTACCTCCACGAAGTGCAACCATCTCAGCTCGAACATGACTCATTAAGTGCAGCTGCCGATTCGGTGAGCTGCACGGCTCCATCACCTCGGAGTAGCCCAACAAGTCTGAGTATGAGTTTGTGCACGACAAGAGTTTGTGCACGACAAAAACCGACCGGGGTCTGCATGAACGCTGCTTGATGTGCGTGTTTTTAGTAAAATGCGCATGCTTACTGATGAATGGGTGCACCCGCTCTGCACGCCACGTTCACCAGATCGAAGTAGACTTTACTACTGTAGACTCAAGTCAGGACCGCGTCATGCCACTATTGAAAGGTTCTGCAATACTCGCCAGAGAAGAGACGAGCCAGATGAAATCGAGATTCTGCCACCGAAGCGTGTCTCCTGCATGGGACGCGGGGCTGTAGACGTGCGCATTGCGGCGTTGCGGTGTGTCCTGTGCCGAGGACGGGCCGCCAGCTTCCAAGTCCGGCCTGAGGTAACACTAGGACTTGGGACAAGTCCGGCCTGGACCCTGAAAGAGTCAATTCCGTTGAGGCACGCCCCGTGCCAGAGAGAGTCCACCTGGCGACCCGACCCAAGCGATCGAAGCAACGAAGCCCGACTCTTCGGGACCTCGCCGGATGTTGTCGAGCTTGCAGAGCCAACTGGCCTGGAGTGCTAGGCATTGCTGCTTCATGCTGCAAGGGTAAGCCGACTGCGAGGACCAGTAGAATCCCAGGCTGAAAGGTCATAAAGGTGAGCCGCTCTCGGATCGTGCCAGGGCTGCTACAAGCATGCTCGCACTTCCGGAGAGCTTCGCCAGATCTGTTGCGGTCATACGCTCTCGAAGACCACGCTGTCTAGCTCCATGGCTGTCTGTTTTGCTGTGTTCAGCCGGCTCTTGCTGGAGACCTCACTTTGCTCCATCCAGGCTCTGTTTCTCCATGCGTGCAACTTCTCAAGTCTGTGCTCTTACTGGCGGGCTTAGTGCTCCTGTGCTCCTCCCCTCCGGCCTTGAATGCTCAGGCGCCACGGAGCAGGACGAGGAAGAAGCGACAGAAGCAATGGAGTCCTCCAAGTGGTCTTGCAGCGGACCGCGGAGAGGAGCTCCGAAAAGCGCGCGCTCCTCTTCTTCCCGAGCTGGAAACTGCGACGCGAGCATCTGGACCTCACTCCACGGCTCCGGGCTCTGGGCTCTGGGCTCTGCTCGGAGCTCTGCTCCCGTCCTCGCCTTGGCTTCCAAGGCGCCGATCCTCTGCCTTTGGCACAAAGCCACGTCCACGTCGATACTGTCAACTTTCAACCACCCGTCCCCTCCCCACGTGGGACAGGCCTGACTTCATGCATCTCGAGGATCTTCGCCGGGGCCGGCGGCTCCGTCCAGACTATGCTGGTGTCCTAATCTCAGCAGTTGGTGCTCTTGCTCACACGGCTTGGAAACAGAAACGGTGGCAACGCTCTAACAAAGGCCTCGGAGTCCACTCGGCGATAGAAGGCCATGCCATGGCCAGCCGTGTTCCATTCGAGCTTCAACCAGACCTTGCAAAAATGCTAAACATGGCCTTGCCCAAGTGAGGCTCCTGCTTTCAAGGTGCAGAATCTGCTTGTGATGGCAGAGTGACCTTCGCAAGTCGCGGCGACTCAGATTCTAGGAAGGCACGGTCTGGCCGCCTGGCCTCGGTCGGCTCTGGGGCGGCCTCCTGGAGCTTCCCGTCCAAGCGCTCCATCAGACGCCGCATCGCCTTCACCTCCTCTGAAGCAAAGACAAAAAAAGGAGGAGGGAGAAGGAGAAGGAGCGGCCTCCCGGCCCCACTCTGCCTGGCCTCCTTGTCGTAGTCCGACATGAGGCTCGAGAGCCCGTCTTGCTCGAAGTAGCAGAGGTCGCGGTGCAGCTCCGCCTTCCTCAAGTCGTCCGGCTGCTCCCCGCGGCAGCCAGGCTACTCTTACTCTGCCTACAACTACCTCTTTCAACCCCCGGGAGCATTTCGACATGTAGGTCAGAGAGGCGTGATTCGGCTGAACATCCCGCCAAGTCACAACTCCCGGCAGAGGCGTGCCTGCAGTTTGAGCAGTGAACGGCACCTCTGCGCCCATGGCATCAACGTCTTGGCAAGCTGCTAGGGATGTCTTAAGTCCACGTCTTCCTTCTTCAGCACCAGGATTCGGCAGGAAGGGCACGCGAACATTTTCAGAATGCAGCGGCTCCTGACATGTCGCAGGCACTGTCATCTTACTCTTCTTACACTGCATGGGAGCTACTGCAGGAGCTCCTCTTCTCTGACAACGCTGAGGCGAAAGGACGCCGTGGCTCCCGTTCCAGCAGCTTCCTGCTCCTGGCTGTTACAGAGCCTCTGACTCTGACAGAAACTCCGAGGCAGAGGTTCCTGGTAAAGCCTGAATCCTCAAGTCAAGCCCCCGGAGCTGCAAATTTGTAATTTCTCTCAACTGGTGGAACCATGTCGCAGGAAACCTTGCATGTAGCTCAAGGCTGATCCCTTCGTTGGGATGGATGGATTGGCATCGCCCTCAGCAACTCTGCAAGTGCCTTAACCGAGAACCGTCCCCGCAAGGAAGGATAAGATTTCCGCTGCTACAGTAAGCAACTCGATATTCAATTAAATTGACAACTTTAGTACTGGAAATGCCTCGTTTTGGGTCCTGGCTGGATTGTGCTGGTTTGTAGTACAACTTTAGTACTGGAAATGCCTCGTTTTGGGTCCTGGCTGGATTGTGCTGGTTTGTAGTACAACTTTAGTACTGGAAATGCCTCGTTTTGGGTCCTGGCTGGATTGTGCTGTGTTGTAGTACAACTTTAGTACTGGAAATACCTCGTTTTGGGTCTTGGCTGGATTGTGCTGCGTTGTAGTACAACTTTAGTACTGGAAATGCCTCGTTTTGGGTCCTGGCTGGATTGTGCTGGTTTGTAGTACAACTTTAGTACTGGAAATGCCTCGTTTTGGGTCCTGGCTGGATTGTGCTGTGTTGTAGTACAACTTTAGTACTGGAAATGCCTCGTTTTGGGTCTTGGCTGGATTGTGCTGCGTTGTAGTACAACTTTAGTACTGGGAATGCCTCGTTTTGGGTCCTGGCTGGATTGTGCTGCGTTGTAGTACAACTTTAGTAGTGGAAATGCCTCGTTTTGGGTCCTGGCTGGATTGTGCTGGGTTGTAGTACAACTTTAGTACTGGAAATGCCTCGTTTTGGGTCCTGGCTGGATTGTGCTGGTTTGTAGTACAACTGTAGTAGTGGAAATGCCTCGTTTTGGGTCCTGGCTGGATTGTGCTGGGTTGTAGTACAACTTTAGTACTGGAAATGCCTCGTTTTGGGTCTTGGCTGGATTGTGCTGCGTTGTAGTACAACTTTAG
>BGNK01007802.1:0-14765 GCA_003297005.1 Symbiodinium sp. clade A Y106
ACGCAAGGAGACTCTTCCCCAGAAGTCACAAGCAGCTCTCCAGCGGGAACTTCATCGGCACAGCAGCCATGGGCGGTCACCAAAGAAATTTGCCCTTCAAGGGCCATCACTTGATCATCATCCGACCTGCGGGCGACCTTGGCCGGTCGAGGATTCTCACTAAGGCCAAGAGCTTCGGAAAACACAGGAGCAGGTGGGACGGCTGTCCCCGCCTCGGCAGAAGACACAGCTGTCCCCGCCTCGCCCGAAGCAAGCTCACCGGAGTCAGTTGACAACACATCTCTGGGACGATCAGGTGAAGNAGCTGTCCCCGCCTCGCCCGAAGCAAGCTCACCGGAGTCAGTTGACAACACATCTCTGGGACGATCAGGTGAAGCTGCATCTCCCGTGGCACTCATGCCATCAGAAGGGCTGTAGTTGACGGAAGTCGGAGAGTGGACTGGCGTGTCAGTGCCTGCAATTTGCGAAGGAGAACCCTGAGCTTCACGAGGGATGAGAGGTGAATCAGCAGCGGCTGGCTGAGGAAGAGGGCCAACATAGGCCGGAACAGGCATTGCATCAGGGGCTGCTGGCTTCTTGTGTCCAAGTACAAGCCTACCGCCTATCGACGAAAGCCCATGTTCAAAGACACTCACATCAAAGCTGGCTGCAAAATCTGGATCGAAATTATCCTCAAACCTGCGTACTGAGCGCGTCACAAAGACGCCGCCAATCAGACCCAAAATGTGCGTGTCNCCATGTTCAAAGACACTCACATCAAAGCTGGCTGCAAAATCTGGATCGAAATTATCCTCAAACCTGCGTACTGAGCGCGTCACAAAGACGCCGCCAATCAGACCCAAAATGTGCGTGTCATTTCCAATGGCCTTACCCAACCAAAGACCATGGCGCCAACGCGCCGAGGATTTGCCATCGGGTTTGATGTACCCAAGGACTTTCTCTCCGAATCGACAAATGGTGCCGCGGTAAACCGAATCAGTCACTGCTTCGTAAGGAGTGGTTCCATGCAGGGGAGTGTAACGGTTCCGCAGCCAACAAGCGTGGGCAAGGGCCCACCCGTAGATCGGGTGCAGTGGAGGAAACAGCACTTGGTCATCCCTGGCTCCACAAGCCTTTTCAAGATCATGCATCAGTACAGCTGCATGTTGCCTGATGCTCCCNTGGGCAAGGGCCCACCCGTAGATCGGGTGCAGTGGAGGAAACAGCACTTGGTCATCCCTGGCTCCACAAGCCTTTTCAAGATCATGCATCAGTACAGCTGCATGTTGCCTGATGCTCCCGACGACTTGCTCAACTGGCCCGTTACTCTGATGCGACTCAACCGGGGAGTTGTCTCTGGACACATCAACGCCGAGATTGCGGAGGGCTTTCAGAAGCCCGGCTTGCACTGNGATGCTCCCGACGACTTGCTCAACTGGCCCGTTACTCTGATGCGACTCAACCGGGGAGTTGTCTCTGGACACATCAACGCCGAGATTGCGGAGGGCTTTCAGAAGCCCGGCTTGCACTGGAAGAATGGCGGGTTCATTGTCACACCGAAGCCTGAGGGACCGGTGGCCTAGCCAGATAGCAAACCTTGCTGCTTCCGTGACCAAGTGACTGAGGCTGCTGCCACCTTTCTGAGCCGTAGNCGGTGGCCTAGCCAGATAGCAAACCTTGCTGCTTCCGTGACCAAGTGACTGAGGCTGCTGCCACCTTTCTGAGCCGTAGGGATGGCATGCACCGCTTTCGTATGTCTGTCGTGAAGAAATAGGACTGTCAAACGATCTTTGGCTTCCCGGGGGCCATCATCAGCTTCCCTCGAGCAGTAGCCGAAATCAAATGACAAAACAGACCGAGATCCTGGATCATGCGATGCCTCAGAAGAGTGNGCTTCCCGGGGGCCATCATCAGCTTCCCTCGAGCAGTAGCCGAAATCAAATGACAAAACAGACCGAGATCCTGGATCATGCGATGCCTCAGAAGAGTGTTGGTCTTGCCTTCCACGGAACTTGACACAAGCATCGCACCAAGGCTGATACGGTTCGTGCGTCAATTCGTGTCGAGCACGATCGTGGGCTGAAGGAGCTGCTGGAATGGGCGGCGCATTCGGTGGCCTGCTGAGCTCAGCACTCAAGTTGTGATGAACCTGATGCTCCCGAAGAAGCTCAGACTCACGGATGTGGCGCACCAACCGCTCCCAGCACTGACTCTTAGATCCGTTCTTGCCTAGGCCAAGGCTGACCAGGGCTGCACGCATGACCCGAAGCGACGAGTCACGGCTGATCACAACTCCATTCACGGTGACGCTGTCAACAGCCTCACGATTAGGAGGGGCCTCCTCTCCACCTCCATCAGCCGCAGGAGCGACTGGAGCCGCTTGATCAGCATTCTGCGGCATATCGCCAACATCTGGCGCCTCGCCAATACCTAGGCCTTGATCATCAGCACTTGGCATTGCGACCTCTGGGACCTCAACGGAACCTGCACCTTGGGTAGAACCCGAAACTTCACTCTCAGAGGGACTAAACCCTAAGTTCTCAGGGCTTAGGGAGACATCGTCATAGGCAATGGTGATGATTTGTTCGACCTCTGGGGGCCCAAGCGGCAATGTGCGGTCTGACAAGGAAGCCACATCAGCGGCCAGCTCGACGACAGTCCACTGTCCGTCCCTGCGAACAAGTGTGGTGCGATACCAAAGCAGTTCGGTCAAGGGAACAAGCGTGCTGTCGACATAATTCTGTCCAAAACTCAAGAGAGCATAGCACCTGGAGCCTATCCTCTGCCACCCCGAGGCNACAAGTGTGGTGCGATACCAAAGCAGTTCGGTCAAGGGAACAAGCGTGCTGTCGACATAATTCTGTCCAAAACTCAAGAGAGCATAGCACCTGGAGCCTATCCTCTGCCACCCCGAGGCGTCGAGCCGAAGCAGGGGACCATGTAAAGTGGCACTCACAGCACGCACGGCAGGAGGCTGAGCAGCAAGGACACGGACGCTGCCCGTCGCACACAAAGACTGGCGCTTCAGTCGCACCGGCTCCGAAACTTCACCGTTGGTTAAGATAAAATCACTGTCACCTGAGGTGGATGGAATCACGTGAAATCCAGCCTTGTAAAGCTTGCCCAAGGATAAAAGAGGGCACGTTACCCCTCCGATCAGAAACTTCTCACGGAACCGAAGGGAACCAACACGAACCTCTGCTATGCGTATGCCTTTGGACTGCAACAACCGGCCAGAAGCGTCCACGAACTTCTGTGGAGAAGACGGTGCAGGATCTCCAACCTGGGCGTATGATGCAGGGAGCGCACTGATGTCTGCACCTGAATCCAGTATGATGTCTTCACCACTGACCTCTGCCAACGCACGAACACTACCGCACAGCTGTGGAAGTGACTGTGGACATGCCAACGGACTCGCATTGACCCTGAACTGATCCACATGACACTTGACAGGATCTGCGGGGGATCTGGACTGATCTGCAGGGTACTTGACGGGATCTGCAGGGGATCTGGACTGATCTGCAAGGTACTTGATGGGATCTGCACGGGATCTGAAATGATCTGCATGGATTTCAGGCTGCTTTGCATCACACTCAGCACGAGCACACAGCCGCAACAGAACATCGCTTGGAAGGCTCAAAAGCTCATACTCAAAGACTGTATCCCAAGCACTGCACTGGGCCTCGGTGGGATCGTCGATGGTAAAGCGCTCGGCAGCACTCTGAATCATACAGACTTGGGCATTGCCATCAAAAGACTCATCATCGCACTCATCGAACGCAGTAAGATCAACCGCTGCAAGCCTAGCAACCCGACCCTTAGCACCAACNGACTTGGGCATTGCCATCAAAAGACTCATCATCGCACTCATCGAACGCAGTAAGATCAACCGCTGCAAGCCTAGCAACCCGACCCTTAGCACCAACCTGGGAAGCACTCTGAGAAGGGGTCACTGTCGAGACACTGGAAGGTGCATCCTCGGTGACAGCTTGCACTTTGCCGGCCTTGACATCGGCCTTGTACTTTCTGCAGTCTCTCTTCCAATGGCCGGATTTGCCACAGTACAGGCACTTATCNGAGACACTGGAAGGTGCATCCTCGGTGACAGCTTGCACTTTGCCGGCCTTGACATCGGCCTTGTACTTTCTGCAGTCTCTCTTCCAATGGCCGGATTTGCCACAGTACAGGCACTTATCGGAAGCAACACGCTTGTCACCAGGCTTGCTTTTGTCATGACCTTTATCCTTGCCTTGCTTGCCCTTGCCTTTGCTGTCCTTGCCTTGCTTACCCTTGCCTTTGCTCTCCTTGCCCTTGTCNACACGCTTGTCACCAGGCTTGCTTTTGTCATGACCTTTATCCTTGCCTTGCTTGCCCTTGCCTTTGCTGTCCTTGCCTTGCTTACCCTTGCCTTTGCTCTCCTTGCCCTTGTCCTTGCCTTTCTTGCCTTTCCCAGCAAGACGATCGATCTCCATAGGCACTGCCCCATCACTAGACCCAGCGCCTGAACTCTGAGCTGCATCACCGAAGTATGAAACTCCCTGCCACTTGNCCAGCAAGACGATCGATCTCCATAGGCACTGCCCCATCACTAGACCCAGCGCCTGAACTCTGAGCTGCATCACCGAAGTATGAAACTCCCTGCCACTTGAACTGCTGCCGTTCGATGCGCAGCACACAGTCACGCACCGAAGAGTACGATGCGTCCTCTGGAAGAGTGGCATGGACCTGGTTCCTCGAAGCAGCGGGCAGGCAGCGCAAAAGAAGTGCGGTCTTAAGCTCCTCCTGAAGAAGCNCACAGTCACGCACCGAAGAGTACGATGCGTCCTCTGGAAGAGTGGCATGGACCTGGTTCCTCGAAGCAGCGGGCAGGCAGCGCAAAAGAAGTGCGGTCTTAAGCTCCTCCTGAAGAAGCAGCTGCGATGCACTCTCATACTCGGTGAAAACCCTTTCGAGTTCAAGGATCTGAGGAAAGAGGGCCTCACCAGCCTTGAAAGAACTCACTTGTGTCAAAGCGGTGAGTATGCCTAAGCTTNNNNTGTGGCGCATACAAGGAAATGAGCTGGCGCAGGGCCTCATAGCCACAATTTCCAGAGACCGACTTGACCACAAGGAACCCACGACCCTTTATGAGCACCGAAAGCAATGCAAAAAGCTGTCGCGATCGTGCAAGAATGTCCGAGGCCGTGGGGGTGATGTTCACCTGACGATTCAAGTTTGCCTTCAGCATATCAAGTTCCTCAGTGAACTTTGGGTCCAAGACCCCAAGGTACTGCTCNATTCAAGTTTGCCTTCAGCATATCAAGTTCCTCAGTGAACTTTGGGTCCAAGACCCCAAGGTACTGCTCCAAAGACCAAAGCCAGGAAGGCCAAGCCGAATGCTCCTGCTCCCGCGTCCAGCGCGGAAAGGTTCCGGACGCGGCATAATACGTGACATGTCTTTTCCTGAAAGTCCGGACACTGAAGAATCATGACTTCGCTGATCAATCACTTGACTCAAGAGGGCTGTTGTATTACCAAGCTGATGAAGNCTGTGACATGATCATTCGAGACAGGACTATGGGCTGGCCAAGGGTTTTCAGGCACTGCAGCAGGAGGCTGCAAAGGATGCGGAAGAGTAGGGCCTTGCATCGGCTCTCCAAAGTCTTCACCATCGTCGTCAGGCACTACAGGTACCGACGATGCTGCAGCCATCACTGCAAGCTACAGCCGCGGGGCGCTACTTTCACCGAAGAAAGAAAACCCCAAAGTGTGAAAAGATTGGGCCCTTNAGGCACTACAGGTACCGACGATGCTGCAGCCATCACTGCAAGCTACAGCCGCGGGGCGCTACTTTCACCGAAGAAAGAAAACCCCAAAGTGTGAAAAGATTGGGCCCTTCCAAAGAACCTCGAAGACAGACGTGTATGTCCTTCGTTGCGCTACGTGTAGCAAGGGAGTGAGGTTTCGGCTCCCCGGAGACGCCTTTCGCTCGGACCCAAAGGAATGAACCGGTAGGCGCTCCGCTACCATGCTAATTTTCACTCAAACACAAGCGCCTGCGGAGTAAGCTCAGTCAGCATATTGGGCTCAAAACGAATTATGGAGCTCACAAAGTAAAATCAAATACTCACATAAATACCGGCCAGGANCAAAACGAATTATGGAGCTCACAAAGTAAAATCAAATACTCACATAAATACCGGCCAGGAAAACAACTGGAAAACACGTGTACCTACTGTGCATGTACAAGGTGTGCAAAGTTTTGCACTTCTGCATATCCTCCATGTTGCGGCCTTCCTGCATCACCCTCGCCTTAAACTGATCGGACGGGTAGTTGAGCTTGGCTGCCCTCTGACGGCGATCCTTCGCGTCACGGATGGTGGCTGCCTCTGCGCTCATGCGCCCCCTCTTCTTGAATCCCTCACCCATGTGGCGAAGATCCGAGGTCAACAGTGCCTCAATCGGCTTGTTGGCACCTGTTGCCGCTGTTGCGAGAATGCGTTTGCGGATCTTGACATTGTCGAAGAAGCGCTTGNCCCATGTGGCGAAGATCCGAGGTCAACAGTGCCTCAATCGGCTTGTTGGCACCTGTTGCCGCTGTTGCGAGAATGCGTTTGCGGATCTTGACATTGTCGAAGAAGCGCTTGGTCATCTTGGCTGAGTCGTCGGTCTGAGGTGCTCTGCATCTGAGGCAGAAGAGCATTCCATTGGTCACAATGGGTGTGACCCTAGCGGATAGCCCTCCTCCTCTCCAGCATCGGTGGTGTCACCTTCATCATCGTCGGCCTTTACAGCATCCGAGGGCTCACCCTTGCGGGCGGCATCGTCCTCGTCCATAACCACGTCCTCGAGTTTGGTGATGGGCGCAGCCGTGGGCTTGGGCGATGACTTTGGCATCTTTTTAGATGCCACAGCCTTCGGCGCTGTTGCTGCCTGCCTTGGTGGCGGTGCAGACGATGCAGACGCGGCCTCCTCATAGTCGCGCTTCGCCCGGAAAGAAGGTCCGGGCTCACCCTCGCGGGTGGCTTCATGTTCCTTTGCGACATAGAGTGGAGGTCCTTCTTGGTGGTGTCCACCGCGTTGATGATGCAACTGGGCGGGATTGTGCCACGAGTGAAGACGCCCTCAGTCTCCGTGATGAAAAACTCACACCCAGCTTCCATGGCTTTGATCGGGTCGCTGGTCATCTCGATGGGCTGGTTCGACCGCATCCTGCTCTTGTAGCTCGCGTCATTGAGACGGACTGTCGAGAGGTAGTTGTGGGATCGGTCCGATTTTGCAGCTCCGGGGACCATGCCGTTCTGCAGGATGCCGTTCATTCCCCTCTCATTCGTGCGATGGTAGAGCCGCTTGGGAACCTGGTTCAACGGCAAGACCGTGACGACTCACCCTTGCGGGTGGCTATCGCGTCCTCCGGCGGGGGATCCTCATTCCGATCAGGGCCGAAAAGCTCTGGAAACCATTCATCTAGGTCTTTGCTCAGCTGTTCCTGAATTTCGGCTTCAGTGTGTCCCCCCCCTTACTCCAGAGGAGGATGCGGGTTGTTAGCCTCGAGGACGTTGTGGTGTTGTGCGTCGAGATTTGGCGGCTGCTCAACGGCTGACTCTGCTACCAAAGGAAATTTGAAACCCCCTTCTCGGGTAGCTGCAGGCGCTTCGCCCTGAACACCCGCAGGTCCTCATTCTCCAAAGCATTTGCAATGTTGTGTAGGGGCGCGACCAAGTACTCATCATTGAAGTTAAAACCCGGCTGAAGGTGATATCCAAGAAAGATACCATCAATGCCCGTCCCTGCAAATTTTGAGCGTTCTGGCTTCTATTGCTTCTTAGGCGCCCAGTACAGAACCTTGGCTCCGAAAGGAATGCGCTTGCCATTGAACTTGTTACCAAACCTGATATCCCATGAAATTTGGCCATTGCCCAGTCTCATGGTGATGTTAAGGCACGTAGCGTGACGCTGTGATGCCAGAGGCCACTAGCCATCGGGTAGGCCCGATTGCACTAGATTAGCCCTTGTACCCTCAAGGATCGTTCTGATCTCACGTTCGATAACTGCCTTGTTCTGGTCAACATACTCTCTAGAAGTATTGTGACGAGCACACAGCTGCTTTGCGGCATAGTCAAACTCCAACGCGTTATCAGAGTAGATGACTTTGACCTCGTCGTCGACACCAAGGAAGTGCAACATATCTTCGTAGCATTGCTCACCAGACTTGGTCTTAGAGGGGTAGACATATCTGAATTTTGAGTATACGTCTTTCACCACGTGAGCAACGGTCTCTTCTTGAAACCCGTAATCCTTGGCATCTGCAGTGATAATGTGATCAACTGTAATGCGGTCAGCGAATGCCTTACTGTAGATCGTTGACGATCCGCCTGTCTTCCGCGCCTGTGGAGCATACATTTTGGCTCGTTGGCAAATGGGACAGAAGGGATTCTTCGGTCTATGGGTAAGCTGATGTTCTGGTGAAGCCGCCTCGGCCCTCANGCGCCTGTGGAGCATACATTTTGGCTCGTTGGCAAATGGGACAGAAGGGATTCTTCGGTCTATGGGTAAGCTGATGTTCTGGTGAAGCCGCCTCGGCCCTCAATGATGCTTCATCCCTTTTGGCTTTGGGAACCGAGTAAGGCTCGACATCGCTGTCGGCTTGCGCCTCCTCTTCCCCTTCAGGCAAAGCAAACACTGTGACGCTCGCAACCGTCCCTTCAGGTACTTCCCCATAGATGCCCTCAAGTTCGTCAATGTTGACTGAATCTTCCAATAGTGACCACACCTCATCCTTAAACCCCCACGTAGTCCGGATTCTGTGTCCTGGGAACTTAGGAGCAGGCGTGCGAAACTCGGAAAGTGTGCCACCTTAGCAGCAGGATTGCCGCCAATGACGGTCCAACCAGGAATGGGTGGGATGTTGTTGGCCATCTTTTCGATGAGCCCTTCTCCTTCGGTCGCGCCAGCTGGACCATCAGGCACTTCTGACTCCACTCTTGCTGGTGCGGCGTGCCCTTGCGGGCAGTTATTTACGGAAAACCCGCTCCATTGCTCACCGAAGTGGGAGCAACCTTGCTGCAATCCGTCGCTGAGGATGTTGCTGCAGGGCGTGAGATAAGCGGTCCTCGGTCGCCAACGACGGGAACGTTGCCTCGAAGTTGGCATTGCACCTTCTGACCGTTCGTGCAAATGAAATATGGCGCCTCGCCCGTTGGCCAATGAAAAGAGAACCCTTGCTCCATGCACTTTTTGCCTACTGAGCAAACTGCTGGTGTACTGGGAGGTTCCACAAATTGCAGAGAGTTCACCAGTGCCTCAATGTAGACCTCGTGTTTGGTTTCCGCGTCTACCGGCCCGTTTGCTGTAATTAAGCTTACGGGGCTTGAGGGAATCTTCTTCGAATTGTCCTTGAAATGGACCTCTAGATCAGATCTTCTTCGCTACCAGTGTCTGCAATGATTTCCAAATTGCTTTCCTTGGTCATTGCCGCTGCAGCAATTGATGGGAGAGGAACGGCATCCTTACACTTAGCGCAGAAGTCTTCCCTTCCACGACATTTGTAGCCACACTTCACCCGAACCCCGAGCTTCATGCCGTTGACTGCTGACTCAAGGTAGAGTGCATTCTCTAAGGCATCATTGCTGTCATCAGGATCGGAGAGGGGACAATCTTCAGCATTGTTGTACCCACGATCGTATTGTCGCTTCTGAACAACAACGCCCTCGGGTGCGATGTCAATGATGTCAGGTCGCTGAAATTGGACCTTCATTATTTTCGGTTTCAAGTAGAATGTCGTGGTACCGATCCACTTCCCCATTGGCTCTGTGAGATCATGAGTCTTGAAGTTGTATGTCCTTTCCGTAAAGTCACGAGAACCTTCGGAACCATACATCCTCGCCTCAACATTGCCCTTCAATCTCCAAAATGGAACTGGACAATGCTCGGGTCGTGGCGCATAAAGACAGGTCCTGAACTTCTGATGAATCCTGGTACAAGTGCCCTTGTGCTCGTCAACGACCCAATGATCCCTTTTATTGGCCTCACCCTTGCGGGCGGCTAGCGCGAAGCGAGCTTCAGACGGAGGCAATGACACACCCGTGAGGGTGGCTGTGGTCGAAAGGCAACATGCTGCCGCCTTCTCCGCACTTTTGCCTCTCTTCTTACTGGGCCGCCTGCGTTGGATGACGGTGATCTTTTCTTTCCACCCTTCCATCACCCTTGGCCGGGACAGACGGACTGGTGTCCTTGTGCATGAGTGGGCAGTTCTTGCCGTTCTTGCAAGTACCCTTCGGATAGAACAACCGCCTTTCCCTGTCGAGTTTGCTCGGCCCTCACATGCTTGTATGGGCACTTGTCGCCCTTTGGGCATTTCCCTCGTTGAAATGCACAGCACGGCTTATCTTGGCTTCTTGGCTCCTTTCGCGGGGAGTGTTCGGTTCGGAAAGTGCTGGGGCTCGGAGCTTTGCTCCGTGAGCTTTTTCAATGGCTGCTCGATTCTTACGAGACCTATCCAGAATTCCTTAACACACTTAACGAGATAGTCGTATGTGTGCTGCTCTGACCCTTCCTTGGCGCGGTCGTAGACCTCAAGATCAAACTTCAGCTTACTCGCGTTCCGGAGCTGCCTAAGGAGAATATCCCTGAGCGTAGTCTCCTCGGGCTGATGATTTAGCCCCGCAATCACAGATTCCCAATTGCGGTTGAAGGTGCTGAGATCATCACCACAGAGCTGCACTTTAAGCAAATCCTCGATCGAGTATAGCGAGCCCGCCTCCTCATTGGTCTTAAAGTAATGCTCAAACATAAGCAGAACCTGCCTANATCACCACAGAGCTGCACTTTAAGCAAATCCTCGATCGAGTATAGCGAGCCCGCCTCCTCATTGGTCTTAAAGTAATGCTCAAACATAAGCAGAACCTGCCTACCGCGGACCGCCCTATCGGCTGAAGCTTCCGACTCCCTGTAGTTGATGATCTGACGCGCCAAGTCCCCTTTTGCGACACGGGATAGTGCGGAGAGGATCTTGGTATCAAGAGTCAAGAACTTGCCGTTTCTCTAAGGAGTTCCATAGTGGCATTGCGTTCGTAGACTTCCTGGACCCATTTGAAGGCTTCATCGGGTTTGTCAGATGCTGCCCGTACTGCTTCGCGCACAGTGATCTTCCAACTCCTGTAGGTTTCCGGGTTGGGAAAATCGGGTAGCTTCACCGTCTCAGCCTCCTTGGCATTTGGTTTATCATCATCATCCGGTTTCTTGATTACCGACTTCAACACCTCTGCTAGAAGCTCAGTAGCTTCCTTAGGCTTCGTTGGCTCGGGCTGGCTCACTCTGTTTAGCGGTTGACCCCTCAGTCCCGGGAGCCCTGGTCTCAACTGGGTCACCAATGTTGAACTTCTGAGTTCTTCCCAAAATGCTCTGAAGTTGTTCTGGAATCTCCCTCGGATTGGGCAAAGTGGGAACCCATGAATGACCCGGACCCTGAACGCCCGACGCTGAGGCACCACCTTGAGGTGGGCTTGATTGCGCAGCAGAGCTCTCACTGAGACCAACTACATTCACCGGCAGGCAGGGCACCACCTTGCGGCGGGCTGTTTTGCTCAGTCGTCAAGAGAGACCTTAGCTCGGCGTTGCGATCCTCAAGACCTGCAACCAAATTGTCGAACTGCTGTTCCGCAGAGGTAAACTGGTAATGATATTCCTTCTCTTCCCATTGGAGCTTCTGTTCGAATTCTTCACCAAAGTAGTGGATCATTTGAGCCCTGTTCTCATCAAACGATGTGCGCAGCTCGGCTCGCGCGAATTCGTGTTGTCTGTTTTCAGCTGCGAGTGTGCGTGCGAATGCTTCGACTTGGAATGTTGTGCACCAACTGCAAGGCCATTGATCGTTCATCACGGCATTCCTGGTCCCTGCGTGTTAGCTGCGTCTGTAAACCTTGTACTGCACGATGTTCCGCCTCGGCGATCTGCCTGTAGACCCTGTTCTCATTGTGGAGCAGTCCGACAAGAACCTCAGTGGACTCCCTGATGAATGAGAGTTGGTGCCTATGGTTTGCGTCTGCGGTCGCCTCAAGATGGGAGATGAATGAGGATGCCTCGGCATACACATCGTCTAAAAGGCGTCGCTCGGCGTGGAGCTCAAGGGCCTCTTGCATTCTTGGGTCATGGATGAAGACGTTGACCTGCCTGTTCTCTTGAAGAAGTTGCAAAAAGTATTGATTGGCGGCTGCCTCATTCCTGTGACCGTCTGTGTCTCCCGAAGCTGCATCNACCTGCCTGTTCTCTTGAAGAAGTTGCAAAAAGTATTGATTGGCGGCTGCCTCATTCCTGTGACCGTCTGTGTCTCCCGAAGCTGCATCGAATGGCACTATGTCCATAGCAACAAGCTAACCACGGCTGATAACCTGAAGTTTCACAGGTTACAGCAACACACAGGCTAGATACTGCTAAGTCAACCCTGGCGGACCTTTTATCCTTCGGGGACTTGAGCCCGGGCGTACGCGTAAGAGTATCGCTACGGACAACAAAAGTACATGTGGAGGCAGGGTAAAATCTACACTAAAAGGAGAAGAGTTCTGCAAAGCTAAACTCAAAAAGGAGGGGCTGGTCGCACGACGTCTAAAACTGTAGTCAGAATGATGAGTAGCAAACCTGACACTCCTAAATTAGCGAATGATGATGGGTGGCAAAAGCTTCCCAGAAGCAGTTAACAGCTGAGGCAGTTTCGTAAGAATCTCATCAAGTGAAAACTGTAGAATAAAGCCGAAACTCAAGCAGAAGCTTACAAAGTGTGGTTGACAACAGCACGAACGGAAAAGCTCTCGCCACCTCTGGTAGCCTCGCGGCCTCGCAGCCTCGCATCACTTCGTAGCCTCGCCTCGAAGCCTCACGGCCTCACAAGTTCCTCTTTGATTTCAAACTCCACTTGGCATGTTTGCTGACCTGCCACATGCAAGTGGACTGAACGATATGCTTGCGATAGGGCTGCGGTTGTTCAAACCGTGGGTTCGCGAGGGCTGGCTCTGATGAGGAGGACTCCGGCGAATTCAACGAGGTACTCATGGCCTTATCGCTTGTTTGAGAATCCTGTCCGCCTGAGAAGTTTCACGACAAGTGCCGAAGACTGAACGTATTACATATGGTCACGACAGCCTTGTCATGCCCTACATCTGAATGCAGCTTGCATTTTGCGTCGCCGTGCCTTGTCATAGCCAGGCTCCTGAATTTCCAATGTTGAAAGGCGCAAACTTAGGAAAGATCCCCCGAAAAGTTCTGAAACACAATGCTGGATGCTCCTCGGAGCAGCCGCCATCACACACCCAAGAGACATCATAGAGAGCACCGCGCCAAACACTGGCATCCTCAGAAGTCATCCACGAGGCATGCCTTCCTCGCACCGCCACAAGTCACAAGTTGATTGCAAAGCCGAGGCACGATATTCATAGGGAACCAAGCAGTTTCTGGGGCCGTCCACAGCACCCGTCTGTTGACAACATACTCGACGCGTGAGCGATCACTGTTCAACCTGCAGCAGCACCACCACCACCACCATCACCACCACCATCACCACCACCACCACAACAGGAGGAGAGGACTCAAATCATAAGATCCAAACTGGTCGCTCGCCCGCCTCACTTCGAAAATGTCACGGTCACCTCCAGACCACCGGTGACTTCCCAGGAATCGATTACCTGAACGCTTCAGCTCTCGGACTCGGACTTGAGCCTGAACAGGTGCGCATGGCCCCATGGCTTCGGGCCAAGGTGCCCCACCAGCCTCTGGGGCCTCTCCGACCCCAGAGCCGTCGCCAGTGGGTGTGGACCTCACGGCTTCAGAGTCACTAAGGTCTCTAGGGAACACCAGTCATCATGACGTTGAGGGGAAGCTCGTCTGGCCGAAAGGCATACATGGAGTAGTCGATGTCCCAGTACCAATCGTTGGCATTGCCATGTGATAACCCGATCATGATGACTGTATCCCAGGTTGCTTTGAACCTCACACCTGGGCCAATGGCGGAAAGCTTGTGAGTTGTGGGCAGGGCTCGATCAGATGTAATGGCTTGCTTCTTCCGAGCAGGCCTCTCTTGGCACTCGTGGCAGTTACCTCTGAAGCCGTGAAAGCACCGTGCCGCCAGAGGTGCCAAAAGCCTTTCAAAAGGACAACTGTGCAGGACTGCAAGGGACTCCAAGCAAAAGGAGGTGTTGACCCGACACCTGACGGGAGACCTGAAACCCGCATCTCGAAGCTTGCCGGCCTTCTCGCCCCAAGGACTTGCTCTGCTTCCATTGTGGCATAAGCACCGGATTGACGTGGGCCCACTGGAATGCCTGCTGCTGGTTCACGGCTGCGTGACTATAAGAAAAACGAAAAGCAACGCGAAAGAGAAAGCACAAAAACCGAAAAAAAGGACGAACTGACAGACACAGACACACACGCACACACAAACACACACTCGCATTCAGAGAATGTTGGGGAAGTGGGTTGTGGCTCTGCAAGTAGCTGGGTGTCTGGCGCAGCATTCAGCAAGCAATACTGATGGAGATCTAGGTTCTTGAAAGACAACGACACAAACACAAAGTGTAAGTGAAAACCGGACTCATGCGTCATGGTGTCCATTGTCCGGGACGTCCGGCCTCGGTGGTTGTGGCAGTGGTCCCCTGCAGTGCGGGCACGTGCAGAGACGGGATATAGAATGTACTAGAATATCTGCCGACCCCGCTGGGGCGGCGCCCAGAAGTTAGACTAGCTTCGGCGTCAGTTCCATGATACTCAACCCTACTCAACCCCACTCCGCCCCACGCAACCTTACCTCGGCCCCACGC
>BGNK01007803.1:1719-15197 GCA_003297005.1 Symbiodinium sp. clade A Y106
CTTGCTCATACAATCAATCCCCGAGCTGACGAACTTAGCTAAGACAGCCTCGTCGAGGCCGAGAGCCGTGGCCCGCGACGCAAAGTTCGCTTTGCTTTCAGTAATCGCCATGGCAATCTCCTGAGGATTCCAAGGAAATCTCTCAGCCAAACTTAGCATAAGCACGGTTGGTTTTGATGTCTCACACCATGCACCGTCACATGACGATTGAGTGACAACCACTCGCGCAACCCAGCGGGTTTTCCGCAGCAACCATAAGTCGACCGAAACAAGTCGGTGTCACATCAAAAACAGGCCAAAGCCAGAACCTCACCCTCGTTGCCACCGCGTGGACCGGTGGTTGCACGCACTCACACACATCAACAAGGCCCGCAAGGGCCAGCGTGCCTTGCCGCGTTGGTCCGGCTTTCAAACATTGCCGCGCTTCNACGAAGGTCTTGGACGTTGTCCTCCTCATCCAGGGATTCCTCCGAAGCAGAAGGTTCGGCGTCAAGCTCCGGACCAGGCTCACGATCGGGCTCAGTCGGGAAGTAGCCTGATCGGGTTGTGTCGGGAAGAAACTTCCCAATCCTTATATCAGCCAGCACATGTTCCAGGGTCCTCAGGGCAGGCGAGACGTTGTCACGCCCATCAATGTGCATCATTTCGTCCTGCGGCGCCTTGTGGTATCCCAAGACACGCCTGTGCAGAGCATCGGCCCCATACTTCGACAACCAAGAAAGCGTAGTGCATTTGCAGCTGTGAGTTCTAAGCATTGTATATCTAGCCACCAGCTGCAATCATAAATCATTCATCAATATTCATACGACAAATATTTCCAATGATAACCCCCAATGTTAATTCTCACACAAAGAAGTCTCTCCTCTTTTTGGCGGTAGAACACGCAGCAACACATCCGAACAGTTCGTCAAAGGTCGAAGGATGGAAGCTGCATGCTAAAAACAACCAAAACCATAAACTGCCATTGGAGGAGAGACTGGATCGCCTACCCAAACACCAGNACGCAGCAACACATCCGAACAGTTCGTCAAAGGTCGAAGGATGGAAGCTGCATGCTAAAAACAACCAAAACCATAAACTGCCATTGGAGGAGAGACTGGATCGCCTACCCAAACACCAGCACGAGAAAGTGAGACAGACTCGCCTTGGTAGCGCAAGAGGTTTCTTGCGGAAGCTATACAGAAGCGCGCAGCAAACGCAGAGCTGTGGGAAAGCGAAGAATGCATGTGGTAATTGTAGTGCCAGCAACGCGTGAAGGACCCGCACTGCAAAACGCCAAATTGACATGAACGGCAGTGCACCCGTTGAGGCGATTTAATGCAACATTGGGTATGTGCCCGAGGCCGCCACAGACTACTAACAGTTACTAACAGAACAGGTATCTGTTTATTCCCGCAGGCTACACATGTGAGGCAACAACAGACTGACCACAGCCATCGGGAGAAGCAAAGCGACCGCGCGCCGATGGCAGTTCAAGCCCCTGCATCACACGCGCACCAGAGCTGTCATCGCACGCCCAGACGGAAAACCCAAGGCCTCCATCCCCGGGGGAAAAACCGCGCACCGTGAACGTTCCCTGGGGTCTGAACGGCTAGATAGACGAACGCAAGAAGGTATGGCCAAAGATGTTGCCATTACATATATATATATATCCGGCATGAAGGTAGGACATAGATTGCCCCGACCCCAAGCAGGCATGGCAATGGCGCACAAGCAAAGCGCACGCCCCTACCCATCATCGGGGGGATGAGCAAAATGAGCTATAGCAGAGCTCTGCACGACACGGTGTTACCCTCGCAACGACCTAACAAGCCAGAAGTTTGCTGTGCACCCCCAACATATGGAACGCAGCAAAGTACGCTAAAACTTTGCTTGCCTATATAGAGAAGGGCGGAGCAGCAACATGCCTAGAAGGTCTCGCGGTTTACAGCCGAGCACCGGAGATCGTTGCGAGGCCACACACGCACAACAAACTGGATGCGGACAGCATACACGCCGCACCAACATGAATGCAGGGCAAGTGATGCCAAAGCACCAGCCGCCACACGAGCAGGATGCACCGACGAATGCCTCGGCAAGCCCTCATGCATAAGGCCTCGAGCAGGAAGCACAAGCGGTAGATGGAGAGCTGAACGAAGCCCACCATTAATACTTATGGTGACCGTCTTAACGCTAGCAGCACTGTTGACACGACTGCCTGAGGGCGACTGGGTAACCTGATAGGGCGGACAGCCAAGGAGGCCAAGCCCATTGCGAAGAAAAGACAGCGTGTGCATATTCGTGATAATGCAGCTACAGGTGCAGCGTGTGCACGTTGAAAAGCAGATGTTATGCCCAAAGGAGCGCACTGCAGACATGTTACGCATATGACACAAATGATGCTGCCGCACATGTTTCACGAACCAAGGTGCAACGCAGGCCCAAAGTGCAAGCCCTTGCGCCCGACCAGCAATGTGCATTTAGAAAATACACCGCGCGGTTGCCAATGCTGCAACTACAGGCTAAAACCGATACAACCTGAGGAGCNGAAAATACACCGCGCGGTTGCCAATGCTGCAACTACAGGCTAAAACCGATACAACCTGAGGAGCTTATGCCTGATACAGAACTACGGAAAATGGCGAAGTGCGGGAGCCCACCGCAGGAACGGAAGCAAGCTAGCAAGCCCGCAATGACGCGAATCTGGCAGCTGAAGGCAAGATAACGTTCTGAAAGGCTTGCAAACACCTGTCTCGACGCCGGTGGATCTGAAGCACCCCCCCCAACGAAAAGGAAGAGCCATACATAGCTTGCCGCATAGGTACGCTATTTGGANGCAAGATAACGTTCTGAAAGGCTTGCAAACACCTGTCTCGACGCCGGTGGATCTGAAGCACCCCCCCCAACGAAAAGGAAGAGCCATACATAGCTTGCCGCATAGGTACGCTATTTGGACCCGAATATGAAGCCTAGGCCAGAGCCGATCCTCTAGCAGACAACAGAGTAAAGAACTGATGAGAAGGCCAAGGCACCCTGGAACCGTACACCGCACCTGCGGCGGAGATCAGCCTGCAACAACATAATACTCCGTCGCAGCAAAACAGAAAACCGTAAGACAGGGTGAACAGGAACTCAGCAATCTTCCGCACCTGAGTGGGAAGACTTCAGCACCAAAGCAGACAAGCAAGTGAAGAGTGTAATTGCCTTACTTCGCAATGCAATGAAAACGCTGCGCTCCGCAAACATAGCACGGTGTTAAGTGTAACGGCAGGTGGCAGCACTTGCTTGCACCACATGGTAACCACTGTTTGACAGCGCAACACCTTGGCCCTGTACGAGGGAAACAGCAACGCGTATGGTTAAGCTGCACCTCTAACAGCCGATGAGGAGGGTAATGACCAAGCAGTGGTCCCGATTTCCGTACACAAAGACCGTGACTTGGCCACTGTGCATCTGCGGTCATACGGAGCTTGCTGCCGTACGGGGCAGCATTTCGAGCTCGCAGCAGCNGGTAATGACCAAGCAGTGGTCCCGATTTCCGTACACAAAGACCGTGACTTGGCCACTGTGCATCTGCGGTCATACGGAGCTTGCTGCCGTACGGGGCAGCATTTCGAGCTCGCAGCAGCGGCCGACGCAACATGAGAACGGAACCTATTAACCAGCGGGACAAGCGCGACTCCAGAACCTTGTTGTATAACGCTTATTTGCACCAGCTACCCTCTGTAACCACGGACAGAGGCCATCCGAGAAAGGCATATGTGTATAAAGGACTTGTGTAGGAATGACTGCATAGCAAGCTACAAAGCTGCCTTAAGGACACGCCGCTGCACGCCACTCAAACACAGCAAACTACCCAAAGATAGTCATGCGGACGGACAGTACAAATGACACGTAATAGAAGTCCATGGGCGCAGCAGACTGCTATTGCCGCAACACGCACGCACGAATAGCCGCCGACTATGAGAACAAGCGGCCTCTGCACAACCCGGCAAGGGCCTGACTAAAGAGAGATGGGGGATTGCCGCACCGAACAACATGGCGAAGCTGCCAGCGCTGTGCTTTTTTTTTAAACTCTCTGTGACCGGAAGGCAGAGACCAAGTAAGCAGGGCAGGTGGAAACCCTGTCGCATCCCTGAGGCACACGAGAGAGGAAATACTCGGGGCGCGAATACAACTAANGACCGGAAGGCAGAGACCAAGTAAGCAGGGCAGGTGGAAACCCTGTCGCATCCCTGAGGCACACGAGAGAGGAAATACTCGGGGCGCGAATACAACTAAGCCAGAGCTTGTTGCAGCACGAGAAAGAGAAAACTGAAAAGAAACGCAGTTGCTCGAGTGTAGTGTACCGTAGACACCGAACCCCGAACCGCAAATACTAAGTGCCTCGACTGCCCACAAGCCCAGATGAGCTGTGCCTGCGGTACCCGAAAGTACACTGCCCAACCAGGGCCAAAGGTCGTTAGTTTACGAAGGCATAGGTTACTATGGCCGGGGATTGCTTAAATAGGTATAACAATAAAAGCGCCAACCGCAACTCAGGCTGCACCTCGCCGTGAAATGGCGGACGCCGCGAGGTGCATAAAAAGCACCGCACTATGCAAGCGTTGTGCAATGCTGGAATGCGATGCTGCTGGCTTGTGGCACACTCCTTTTTTTTATTATATAGCATCGGCCTAGCGTTAAAACCATATAACCGATAAACCCCCAAGAGGCACGAAATCCCGACAGCACGCACACCCCTCAGCTGGCAAAAACCTCGGTTCGCCGCGGCCGAGCGAGGCAACACTGGAATGAGAAAGTATTGCGCGAGGGAGCTGGGACCTGCACAGAATAGTTGCATCGTAATCGCACTGAAACCGTGCCGCGGAGCAAGGCAAGAGCGCCCTCTGAATACGNTATTGCGCGAGGGAGCTGGGACCTGCACAGAATAGTTGCATCGTAATCGCACTGAAACCGTGCCGCGGAGCAAGGCAAGAGCGCCCTCTGAATACGTGTATATGGAGGCCAGCTCGACACCCGTTGCCACAGTATAGCCAGGAAACGGGTGCTAGGCATCGCACCACTATATGCAGTTGACCAAAGCAAACGAATGGCACTGCCAAAAAGGCGTGAGAACCTGAGCCTCCTGCTAACACCAACACCAAGTACCGCACGGTTACTCGAGAACATATTGGCCCGCACTGGACGCCCTGCCAAACCAAGATACTGAAGAGGCTTTGTCTCATGTATTGCAAGGCCAGGTGGCAGACCGGAACCGGGTGGACCCAGAATCCGCTATATGAAGGACAGTGTGCAAATGCTACCCCAGAAGCGAGGAAATAACCACTGGCCTCGGCAACCGCCCCACAGAGCAGACTCGCAAATCATGTCGGGCCAAAGAGAGAGCAGTGACAAAAATCGGATACCTGCAGCCACGCCTTGGAGGCAAACAGCCATGAAGCAGCCGATCAAGTAGGCAGGGAATAAGTCGCGTGACGTTCCCGAGAAACAAACATGTGCTTCGGCATGGCGCGCGGAAGCGTCGAACGACTGCGCGGAACGCCAAGCGCTTGACCGCTCCGAAAACAAACCCGGAGTGAACATGATGAGCCAGCCCGCACCGCATGGGCGACGTCCATAAGGGGACATTTAGCAACAACCGCCAACACCCAGCCACAGGCTACAACCATGCCACCCCTGTGAACGGAAAGCACAGGTTTGTCTGAAGTGCCATGAAGCGGCTAGAAATGGGCCACCACCTGAGGAAACTACACTAGTACAAAGCAGGACCACGAAATCCAATACGTACTGCACAGCCTACGTCAAACCACGCAACCATTCTAACCTTGCCCTTGTGCCCCAGCCTGGTGCATTGCCAAACATCAAGCGCGGGACACTCAACTAACGGACTATGTGCTCCGCGGTCAACACTGGTGCACAACCTGCTTTTCTTGCAAGAAAGACCAGCATGAGCGCATAACAAAAGAATGAACAATGCAGCGCTGCCCTGAAACCCCAGGTGCCAGACCAGAACTCGCATGGACGCCGTGCAACATTGGTGGGCTCGCACCTTGAGATGAAAGAAAGTGAACGGCACGGACACATACGACTAGCACAAACAAGACCCCAACTCTGATACCCAGGGCAAGTGGGCACACCCCCATCAACGCGACAGAGACGCAGCAAGTTCTGAGCCAACCAGCGGCACATCGGAAGAGGGTAGGCCGCAGAAGAGGTATTCCAGCGGTTGTCCTCAGATTTGCCCAAGAGCCGGCGAGCATGACGGTGACCACACGAAGCCGGCAGGGGGCCACTGTAACGGCCCTCGGTCGTGAGCTGCGGAGCACCCGAGTGAAGAGCAGCGCCTAGCAACGGCACGGAGTACCAAAGAAACCTTGTGGGCTTGCTCGAAGGAGCGCCCCATTGACATTGGAAGAAGGCGGCGGTGTGGACACCCTCCAGAAGAAGCAAGTGCTTGAGTTCGTCGAAATCCCAGACCGAAGCAGGAATAAAGTCGTTAACCGCTCCAAGCTGCTCCGGGTGTTCAAACAAGAAGGGTTTTGAAAGTTCATGTCTCAAAGAGCAAACCTCCAAAGTCTTAAGAACCGANTGTTCAAACAAGAAGGGTTTTGAAAGTTCATGTCTCAAAGAGCAAACCTCCAAAGTCTTAAGAACCGAAAAGTTAGCATCCTCGACCGTAGATCGATCATTTCCCGACAGCCAGGGAAAACCTAAACGTACTGAGATCGAAGGGGCCGGGGACCACCAGAAGTGCGCCAGTGGGCCCGAGCCCGGCTGAAAGTGCTGACCCCTGGGGCCAGCAGCACCAAAGAGGCCTCCTGTATCAACAGTAGAAGCCCCGCATTGAAACCCGAACCAGAGGCATCCCGCCAGGAAGTTCCCAGCAGATCAATCTCCTGTCCGTAGAGGTGAACACGCTGTGCCTTCGCCTCCTGTTGCATACACACTCGAAGTTCAGAGTGGCGGAGACCGCCCGAGTAGAAGTAAAGGAAATGGAACGTACAATCGGATTCAATCGGCTCCAAATCCCAACACTCCCAGGCAGATGAAACAGCGTCATCCGTGGCTAGTCAGTTTTTCTGCCCATCACCACTTCCCGACGTCTTGTCCTTCTGCATCTTGCAAGACTTACGTGGATGGAGCTTCAAGCAGACTGCCGCAATCTCCTTTGCAAGTACCATTGTTGTAGGCATAGCAAATTTGACGGCCGTCCGGAGTGCTGCTGAAGACAAAGCCCCGCGCAGAAGGGAACCCGAGACGCAAGGATCCCTTGCCCCCCTTTCCACGACCTTTGCCGCCCTCTCCTTAATGCCCAGAATCGGCGCCTGGGACATGATCCTGGAGCCGCGGCCACTTGGACGGAGGCGGCGGAGCTGCCGACGACGAACTGCGACTCGCCAGCTCAAGAGCCAGCGGGCCGACAAAATATGTCTCTTTCAAGGAAGCATCCCCCCGGACCTCAGCCAGTGTGGTGGCTATATCCCGGTTGTCCCTGCAGGCACGCTTGTAGGCCTCTTTGCGCAGACGATGCTCGAAGTTCAAGAGGAGTGTCCAGGACGGGTTCACCGCCTGAGTGCCTGAAGCCCCGTCCGTTCGAGACATCTGAAGAAGATACACTTTGTCACCAAGCACGAAATCGACATGTTTCGCATAGTCCTGCACACGAAGCTCCACGAACCAGGACTTGGTGCGGAAGCGTGCAGCCAGCATGAGAAAAGTATAGCACTCCAAGCGTAAGCGCTGACGGAGCTCCTCCGAGGTGGCTGGCAGCTTGGCCTTTTTCCGCTCCTTCACAAGTCGGAGACGGCCTGACGAGTCCACCGAAGACTGAAACTGAGCATTCACCTCATCAGAAACGCTGGTCACTTCATCCAACACAGCTGCCCGAAGCTCCCCGGCTTCGACCTCCTCCAACTTCAAGGCAAGATAAGTTGAACTAGGCTCATCTTTNCACAGCTGCCCGAAGCTCCCCGGCTTCGACCTCCTCCAACTTCAAGGCAAGATAAGTTGAACTAGGCTCATCCTTCTCCTCAAGGGCTCCCACAACCCTCTCGAGTGCGTGACGCATCCCCATCCTATCGTTCGATGGAAGAGGCTTTGGCAAGCCCAGGACATGGGCTTCAGCCTTCAAGCGGCGCTCCTGGTCCGCCATATCGTAACATGTTTGCCAGGCAGCCACCAGAGCCGCTACTGCAGCCCTGCCATCAGGCGTGTCGGCCACGGTCACTTCTGCCCTCAAGGCGGCCCTGGCATCAGCACGTGTGTCCGCGATCGACGAAAACAGTGCCACACTACGATAGCGCTCTGCAAGCTCTCGCTGATGCAGCAAGCACCGAGGCTGAAGCGCAGGAGGAAGAATCTCCGGCTGAGTGACGCTTGCGAGGCCGGGTATAAATGCAAGTGTCTGTGCCTGCTGTCTGGATTCGCCATGCGCTGCTGCATTTGACATGTTTTTTTTTAGAGTGGGATGACTGGGAATCGATATATGGGCAGGATTCCGGCTGAAAGAGCAGGGCCGGTAGGGAAGGGTGCAGTAAGTGAGGCACCGTAGGACATGGCGGATGATGCCACTCGTCGTGCGTATGTCGCACAACATGTGAGTGCTGATCTGATTTACGTTTGGGAAGAGATGGGACTGAGGGCTTCCGCCCCATCATGTGAAATCTTCTTCCAACAAATTTTACACCAGGCATCAGCATGAGCTTCATCAACTGACTGGAACCCTTCAGCGCGAAAGACAGTCCACGGCAGAACTCCGCACTTGTCCTTAGCATGCAGACGTCGGAACTGGCTCCGCCTCGAGACTGAGACCCAATAAGGGCAAGCCGATGCGTCCAGCTGTTGCTCTTCATCATCCTCCACTGCCACCTCCAGGGCGGCCTCGCCCTCAGCTTCCCCGGCCTCGAGTTCGTAGTCCAGGGGGAATCCCAGCAGCAGCGCGCGGTGTCCCTCATCGTTGGTCTGCCATACTCGGTGGCGGCTCGCGCCCCGAGCGAAGCTCACATTCCGTGCATTTCCGAACTCTTGCAGCTCATCTAACAGAGGTTGCTCGTCCACACCTTGATGACCACAATTGATCTTCTCGACCACATGCATCTGCACTCGGTGTACCACCTCCCGTGAAGTAACGATGTACTCATTACTCTCGTGGGCCCCGGCTTGCCACCTTCCCAGAAAGGCTTCGACAGACCAGAAGGGCAGAAGTTCGTGAGGAAGCAGGGATACATCGCTCTTTCGCCAGTGGCGCTCCCCCCGCGCTGGGAGTGACAGTTCGGAGAGCACCCTCTTGATGCATACATTCAGCATCTCCGGAGACAAATGTTTCTTGGCCCCGGATTCCCAGTCGGAAGATGGAAACGGAAGGAAGTACATCCTCTCCCAATAGATTTCCTCTCGCCAAAAGAGATTATAGCCTTCTTGCAACCAGTCATTTCCGGAAAGGGAGACCTCCGGCTCACGTAGATCGGCACCTCGCGTGCCCTCCTTCCAGGCCCTGTAGTCTTGGTGCGCCTCAGCACACCCGCCAGACCACTAGCAGAGAGTGTCATCCTCCCCGGATCCAGCCATTGAACATCATCAGCTCGCATCGCAGCCCAGTGCTGCAACAACATAACCCAAGCGATAATTCGCGAAAACAGTGGAGCCAGCAGGTCCATAACCCGGATCTCCAAAGCCAGCAGCATCGCCACTGTATAAAGCTTCGCCGGTCTGCGCGGAGCCGCACGGCTCTGCAGCTCCTCAGCGATAGATTGCACCACCGCTCTCACGGTCTCATCTGCAGAAAACCTGTCCTTCAAAGGAACACGCCCCACAGACTCGAGCACTGAAAAGCTGCAAGCAGATCTCCAGGTACACTGAAGCCACAGCCATCTTTCGCCCGTTCCTCCAGACAGTCTGTCACATCTGAAACACGCGCTGGCCAAGTGCGCCCCCTCACAGTCTCAAGCCAGGTGCGATAACGCTTAAAAGCACGCGCACGGTTCCGCAGAGTCTTGGCCCTCTCCGGGATCCGAATACTCGACGCCAGGCCTGCCGGCGATAGATCACGACCGGTAGCCCTGCCTCCACGATGTAAGTGCTTAAAACCTCAACCCAGCGCTCACGCTCACGTCATTCCAGCATTTAAGGGCTCCAGAGGTGGGAGCTTGGTTTTTACTGGGATATATTTCTTTCTGAATGGGTTGGACGCTTGCGGCAAAGTATGCACAGCCTTTAGTGCCGCTGGAACTTCTTGAAAGCCCGGAGGGTGTAGAAGACGTTCTGCATATCTCCGGAGGCGACATACTGCAAGAAGCCTTGCTTCGCGGTCGATTGCAGGAGTTCCGGCATCACTGCTGTTTCTGCTAACGCCTTGACCTCTTTTACCAGACAGCATGGCAAATCTGGATTGGAAAGAGCTCTGTTGGCGGTCGAGAAAGATCCGGATATTTTGCAGATTCATCCCATCGATGATCCATGCGACAATGAAATAATTTCACAATCATGTAAATAATCATGCAGGGAAAATCATGCAGAGAAATCGTACAAATCAAAAAAACTTATGGGAATGGGCCCGTCCTCCTCCCCTTTGCATCCTACAAACCCCTTTGGGCAAGCCCAAGAAGCAAATAGCAACTAAATTAAACAATTTTCAAACAATTGCAGAACAATTGTCCAAACAATTGTCAAAGAATAGTTGCGCGGAGAAAAGTATAGTTAGTGTAGAGAAAAAATTCTGGATTTCCCATTAATTTATACAAAAGCTGCGCGGAGAAAATATAGTTAGTGTAGGGATTTTTGTCAGTCAATTGTTTTGACAATTGTTTGACAATTGTTTGGCAATTGTTTGAAATTTGTTCAATTGTTGGCAGATGGTGGTGAAAATGGCAACCCTCTTCCGCCTGTCTTGCACCGTCCTGCCCCCTCTCCCCGGAACAGTTTGGCAAGGCAATGTTCTCTTGGCAGTAGACCTTGCTGGGAGGGGCCGTGCCATGAGCCCTCGCCAGCTCAGCAATCACCTCGATTTTGGCGACCGCGATCGGCTGTATTCCACACCAACCTGGGGAGCGAAGCCGGCCATGCATTCCACCATGCCATGAAGGCTCGGCAATACTCCGCAATGTGTCAAGAGACCCTGGCATGGGCCAGTATCCATGGGCAGGCAGCATTCGAGGCAGAGGCTGCTATGGACGGGTCATACAGGCAGGGACAGAGATAGTCCCTCCTCTAACCGCACACTGAACGAGCCAAAGTCGAGTCCCAGCAGGGTTTTAGGGGCCGGTCACCTCAGAGGCATCTCGGCTTTGCGTGACTTTTGGAGTGGGCAGCCTCGTTGGCCTGTGTGACGACTGCAATGACCGAGCTCAGTCTCAGCTTCGTAGGAGTCCAAGCACACGCACTGGGACACGGATCCGTGTGCAGGCCAGAAGGGCGTTCCACCAGATCGCCACTCCCGTTCCCCCAACTTGAGGTCCCGTGTGACGTCAAACTGAACATAAATCGGACTGCATCGGGTTGCCTTGCGCCGAACCTGCTACTCAGGAGGCCCTCTCCCCGCGGCAGCAGAAAACAGGGTTTGCGAGACTTGGATTCGAGGCCGTTCCAGCAAACACATTTGCTGGCTTTTGCATTTGCTGCCTTTTGCATTTGCATGGCTTTTGCATTTGTTGGTTTTTGCATTCAAAGAGTGACGCATTTGCTAAGTCTTGCACGGAGCTTTTGCTCTTTTTTGCAATTGACGGATGCCGCGGACTTTTGATATTCTCAGCAGCCATTTGCTTGCTGAGCTCAGTGTTTGTCTTTGTTTCACACTTGCTGCTCCCAATGTGGGGAGCCAAGAATCTGGTGCTTTGCCACGTTTCTTGATCTACTTGTCAGGCCTCGATTGCCTGCGGAAATTGCTGCAAAGATGGCAGAGAAGATGACTGTGGCAGACATTGCCAAAGTCTTCCAGGCCCGGGCCTTNTTGCCACGTTTCTTGATCTACTTGTCAGGCCTCGATTGCCTGCGGAAATTGCTGCAAAGATGGCAGAGAAGATGACTGTGGCAGACATTGCCAAAGTCTTCCAGGCCCGGGCCTTCGTTAGCCAATGAATCGAGTCCATATAATCTCGCTCACGGGCGAGGAGCTTCCGCCAGCAACTCGACGTAAAGTCGGCCAGCTGCTCCGCGCAGTTCTCAGGATTCTCAGCGTGTGCACTCTGTACTTTGTAGGTTCTGGGTTGGTTCGCTCGTCATGAGGTCCAACCATTGACAAGGACCTGGCACCGAAGGTGTGACCCACTTGAAAGCTTTGCAGTCTAGGTAAAGTTGTTCGTTGATGCCTTGAGGTCGCCTGCTGCGTTTGTGGGCGTCCAGCTCTNCCAACCATTGACAAGGACCTGGCACCGAAGGTGTGACCCACTTGAAAGCTTTGCAGTCTAGGTAAAGTTGTTCGTTGATGCCTTGAGGTCGCCTGCTGCGTTTGTGGGCGTCCAGCTCTGGGACGGGTGCAGAAAGAGGTGCACATCCAGAAAGCCGCAGAGAAGCGCTGGAAGACGAAGAGTAGACCTCAGTTTTTGGGGTCCTTTAAGGATCAGGGAACTTGGTAAGTAGGGGCGTGCCTCCTCCTGTACATGAGGTCTGGAAACGCCCTTGTCATCGGAGACCAGCTGTGCAACACGCACTGGTCGTCGCTGTCCAGACAGGCTGGGACCGGCTTGAGTGTGTTGTGTCTAGCCCTTTTGAACTGCGGAGGTCAACCTGAACAAGAAGCGAAAGCAGGCCCACGGGTTGTTGCTGGTTGTTTGGTGGTCGTTTTCTTCGTTTCCGAGTCTCCCCCTTCCACTTCGCGCGCAGGCACCCGCCGCAGAGGCTGAGAACAAGTGAGACCTGGCAGGGAAACGCAGCAAAAGAAGTGTTGCGCGCTGCCGAAGCATTACAAACTGTTNCCCCCTTCCACTTCGCGCGCAGGCACCCGCCGCAGAGGCTGAGAACAAGTGAGACCTGGCAGGGAAACGCAGCAAAAGAAGTGTTGCGCGCTGCCGAAGCATTACAAACTGTTCATTCGTTTGGGGAGAGAATGGAAAGTTCTTTGTTACAGGTATCTCTTTCACAGGATCGCCGAGGCTTTTGTGAAAGCTGTTACGGGCGACGACCACAACGTTGATTTTCCATGTCATATGCTGTGTAGGACAGCTGTAGACCTAGAGGGCTTGGCTGGTACGCAGTCGTACTTAGGAGCTAGGGACCACCGTGTGGGTACTTGGTTCGGTTTGACGGCGCTGCGTGCACTCAGCNCTGGTACGCAGTCGTACTTAGGAGCTAGGGACCACCGTGTGGGTACTTGGTTCGGTTTGACGGCGCTGCGTGCACTCAGCGTTCTGCAGTCCTTGTCGTTGTATTCGCAACCACGTCTCTTGGGGGTGTAGGAACAGGAGGATGCAGAGAGCTAGTAGTGTGCATCCGCTACTGCGCCGCTATGTTCGTGAAGTTGTGACTGTGCAATCCTTGTGACTGCGAGTGAACACTTCACATGT
>BGNK01007805.1:0-10000 GCA_003297005.1 Symbiodinium sp. clade A Y106
TTACAAGAAATCATTCAGTCCCGATACCTCATGCTAAAGCCGGTAAAGTGAACTCCAATATATTGTGTATGTGCTCTCATACCCGGCAGGAGACGGATGCCACATGGCAGCACGAAGTTCAGGCAAGATGGCGATCTTTCCCAACCACCCCAACCCCACGCAGATCCATTTGTTTCGGGCAGGACGATCTACCTCGGAATGATGAAGAAGATCAGGAAGCTTTGGCCGATGNGATGGCGATCTTTCCCAACCACCCCAACCCCACGCAGATCCATTTGTTTCGGGCAGGACGATCTACCTCGGAATGATGAAGAAGATCAGGAAGCTTTGGCCGATGCAAAGGCAGGGCCGTTTGCAACAGAAACCCAAAGCTTAGAAGAACCCCCAATCCCACGCCGGCCGATTTGTTTTGTCTCGGGCAGGAGTCCGATGAAGTGCCGAAGAGAAGTGCAGAACTGGCTACCGGTACCGAGGCAGGGTTGCTTAACTCCAGGAGCCAGGATCCTCCAAGGTTTAGAGCTTTAGGGTTTTAGAGTTTTGGGGTCTTAGAGGTTTAGGGCTTTAGGGGTTTTGTGGGTTTTAGTGTTTTACAGGTTTAGGGTTTTAGGGGTTTATGTAAGGGGAACTATTCCTTGAAGTGATTGCGGTTCGTAGGGGTTTTAGGGGTTTTGAGGCTTTAGGGTTTTAGGGTTTTCGAATTTTAGGGTTTTCGGGTTGTGGTAGAGCCCGGTATTTGTTGTGGGTCGAAGAAGCCAAGGCTCCCGGCTACGGGTGTGATGGGTCTTTGGATATCCAGGTTTGGGATCCGAGGTGTAGAACGAGATGCTGTTAAGTTCGGGTTTAAAGCTTGGGGTTGGGGATCNGCCAAGGCTCCCGGCTACGGGTGTGATGGGTCTTTGGATATCCAGGTTTGGGATCCGAGGTGTAGAACGAGATGCTGTTAAGTTCGGGTTTAAAGCTTGGGGTTGGGGATCCCATACTCTTTATTTGTGAGCTGTAAGTCGATCCTAAGTCGCCCGGGCCATTTCATCACGCAGGCCAGGTTCTCCAAAGAAAGGTCCGTGGAGTGTCCTGCAGCCCACCAGCAATTCAGAGGTTGCACATGTATGTTCAAAGANAAGTCGATCCTAAGTCGCCCGGGCCATTTCATCACGCAGGCCAGGTTCTCCAAAGAAAGGTCCGTGGAGTGTCCTGCAGCCCACCAGCAATTCAGAGGTTGCACATGTATGTTCAAAGAGCAGGGTCGCATGTGTCAGACTCTACAATGTCGTATATATTAAGGCACCTTTCGATCTCGACGAAGCACTTCTGGAACATTGGCCACACATCGCCCCAGTACTCACCGGCACTAAGCAATGCTGCATCAACCCACAATCCCAACGAAACTTGGTTGGGCAGCGAAAAGCAGTGGCCAAGGCGAAAGGCAAAGCTAANCATTGGCCACACATCGCCCCAGTACTCACCGGCACTAAGCAATGCTGCATCAACCCACAATCCCAACGAAACTTGGTTGGGCAGCGAAAAGCAGTGGCCAAGGCGAAAGGCAAAGCTAAGGAAAGCAGAAGACGAAGCCAACTCCTAAGGCCAAAGCAACCCCGACAACGAAGGCAGCTCCAAAGGCAAAGGCAAAGGCACGTGGTCCGAGGAAAGATACCGCATACAATACCAAANAAGGAAAGCAGAAGACGAAGCCAACTCCTAAGGCCAAAGCAACCCCGACAACGAAGGCAGCTCCAAAGGCAAAGGCAAAGGCACGTGGTCCGAGGAAAGATACCGCATACAATACCAAAAGGAAGGAGTTCTTCATCAAGTTCCTTTACTGCACTATTCCAGATTGCCGGCATTGCATGATTTGATGATGCCGATGCTGATGCAACTTAAAAACACTTGCTGAGGCTGGAGAACAAGTTCGGTCCAGGGATCCTCAAGGCCGGCGAGAAGCAGCTGAGGCTGGCCCGCAGAGACCAGCAGGATTTCGAAACCCGGTTCCCGTGCAATTCAAACACTTACCCCGATTCTTCCAACTAGGCTCCTCCAGATCTAACACAACCATTGCAAACCCCGAATCCTTCAAAAATCCAGGTGGATGGAGTCTCTGGACAGGGCGAATGTGCTCGCGACTCTTGGATACGACGAGAACGAACTTAAACGCCGCAGGATGTGAGAGTTCGCTTTTGCTAGAAGCCCCGGGCTGATGGAGTTCGGATCTATGTGCCATACTCTGCTACAGGCTCGGGTTTGCCTAGCTATCTACAAGTGCAAAAGCAATCGGGAGTCTCCACAGCCCAGCTTTTCAGATGCAACGACACGCAAGGGGTTTGCAGTGCTTTGAAAACAGGCATGTTTTACCAGCTGTGACAAGTGATGTGTGAGAAGCTTGGCACGGGTCCTTGCAGTGCCGTGGCCCTCGAATCTTGGCTCCACGCCTGAGATGGCTTAAGCTTGTAGGCTTTTGGGGTTGTGGTGAAGGGTCTAAGGCTTTAGGGTTTTAGGNTTCGGGTTGAGGGTTTAGGTTTGGGCTTTGGGTTCAAAGTTTATGATGAGGGTATTGTCTTGGCTCTCTGGGCTTCAGTTTAAAGATCCTGTCGATTCTTTGGGAAAAGGCTTGCACAGCTACTACCGGGGGTGCTATCACTCGTTGCACATGTGGCTTCAGTTATGCTATGAAAGTCGAGGGCCAGTTCTAGCCATGGTCGATGAAGGATGCTGTGCATTCTTGGGTTCGCAGGCTCGCTCTGCTTCTACCGCCATGCTGCTTCTAGTCTTAGAGGACATGTCTGCACTTGCCAATAAAACTGCTCTGCCTATGCCTAGCCATTTTTGCTCAAGCTCATGATGGACGAGGAAATCGTTCTGCGAAAACTCCGTGCCTCTGGAGCACCGGCCCGCTTGTGCAAGCAACTCTTGACCATCTGGTGCCGGGGTTTCGAAGAGCAGTTTGAGAGCCTTGGCTCGATCCAGATGAGCTCTGTTGTTTAAGGGAGA
The DNA here is from genome assembly GCA_003297005.1 of Symbiodinium sp. clade A Y106. Lineage (NCBI taxonomy): Eukaryota > Dinophyceae > Suessiales > Symbiodiniaceae > Symbiodinium > Symbiodinium sp. clade A. The sequence continues at coordinate 2,986 of BGNK01007805.1, forward strand.
CGACCCTTATTCTCAAATACATTGAACGCATTGTATATAAGGGAGACGAGCCTGCTCAATTACGTTGAATGCCGGGGGTACCGCTTGGAGCTGGAGCTTGAGAGACTACGGTCTGAATCTGCTGTGATGAGCAGGAAGAAGGAAGTGTTTTGGATCCGTCGTGTTTTGCTGTCATAGACAGCTGCCATAGACACGATCGACTAATTAACAGAATGGCGAGGGGGTGAAAAAATACGCAAGCACGGCCGGATGCAGAAGTTTAGTGCTGTCGCTCGATTATATTTTGGCTTTGGGAGGCCTTGGTTATTCGATCTTGGATGAAGATCTTATCTTCTGGTGCTGGATATATGTCCGAGGCAGGAAAAAACTATTGCCGTGACTACCGCTGCTGCCGCTGCTNATTTTGGCTTTGGGAGGCCTTGGTTATTCGATCTTGGATGAAGATCTTATCTTCTGGTGCTGGATATATGTCCGAGGCAGGAAAAAACTATTGCCGTGACTACCGCTGCTGCCGCTGCTACCGCTACTACTACTACTACTACTACTACTACTACTACTACTAGTACTACTAACTATAAATAAGCCCTTGAACCCTTTCAGCCCAATTCCTATACACCCTTTAATCCAAGCCACTTCCTGCAGGCAAAACACCCCTGCCCTACCGCAACCCTACATCTGCAACNTACTACTAACTATAAATAAGCCCTTGAACCCTTTCAGCCCAATTCCTATACACCCTTTAATCCAAGCCACTTCCTGCAGGCAAAACACCCCTGCCCTACCGCAACCCTACATCTGCAACCACTAGGTTATATAACCCCTTTTCACAGAACCCTTAAAGCTTTAAGCCCAATTCCTCTAAACCTTTGAACACAGTCGCTCCAACATGCTTCCTGCAGGCAAAACACCCCAGCCTGACCGCAACCCTCTCCTTTAACCCCAAAAAAACCCTACCCCTTTCTATATATAACCCTACAAGCCCAACCCCTAAAATCCCCTACCCTTCAGGTGTACGATGCCAAATGTGATCTTCGGCCTCGCTTGTTACATCGATGTCGAGGCNCAACCCCTAAAATCCCCTACCCTTCAGGTGTACGATGCCAAATGTGATCTTCGGCCTCGCTTGTTACATCGATGTCGAGGCCGTGGTGGCTTCATGTGTAGACTATAAACATGTATATGGCAGGGTCCGCTTTAATGGGTTTTCAGGTGTTTGGACCCCTTCTAAGACCCAACCTAAGGGAAATATGCATGCTTCTACTAGACCGACCTGATGAACCATTCATACACATGTATGCATATTATATATATATANTAATGGGTTTTCAGGTGTTTGGACCCCTTCTAAGACCCAACCTAAGGGAAATATGCATGCTTCTACTAGACCGACCTGATGAACCATTCATACACATGTATGCATATTATATATATATAGATATGATAGCAAAAGACAACATGTGTGTGTGCATGCATGTGTATGATTCATATTATACTATGAATAATATAGCCACACACACACACACGCACAAACACAAATGCAGAAATAAGTGTGTATTGTATATGTGCATATATATATTGTAGTACATGGGATGGGGTTGGGGCCTTGCATGGGGATTTCAGCCTCAATCGTCAACTGCATGCCCAGGGCAACACAACCCTAATCAATCGAGCCATACCCGTCAGACGCCGAACCTTAATCCTACCCTACCCTGCCCCGAGCATCTGAAACGGGTGCCAAAGCCCCTGTCTCATCACCGTCCACATCGCACAGTCGCCCTCGATGATTGCCTGGGGTAGTCGCAGCANACCTTAATCCTACCCTACCCTGCCCCGAGCATCTGAAACGGGTGCCAAAGCCCCTGTCTCATCACCGTCCACATCGCACAGTCGCCCTCGATGATTGCCTGGGGTAGTCGCAGCAGTCCTAGTAGTAGTAGTAGTAGTAGTAGTAGGTAGTAGTCGGTAGTAGTAGTAGTAGTAGTAGTAGTAGTAGCAGTAGTAGTAGTAGTAGTAGCAGTAGTAGTAGTAATAGTAGTAATAGTAGTAGTAGTAGTAGTAGTAGTAGTAGTAGTAGTAGTAGCAGGAGTAGCAGGAGTAGTATTAGTAGTAGTCGTCGTAGTAGTAGTAGTAGTAGTAACAGTAGTAGTAGTAGTAGTAGTACTAGCAGTAGTAGTAGTAGTAGTAGCAGCAGTAGCAGCAGCAGGATGAAGTAGTAGTAATCGTCGTGCTACCACCACTACTAGTGCCGCTGCTGCTGCTGCTGCTGCGGCTACTACTACTACTACTACGTACTAGTACTACTACTAGTAACACGACCATTGCTAGTTCTTACTCCTTTTGGAGCTGTCGTGGAGACTGACCNGTGCCGCTGCTGCTGCTGCTGCTGCGGCTACTACTACTACTACTACGTACTAGTACTACTACTAGTAACACGACCATTGCTAGTTCTTACTCCTTTTGGAGCTGTCGTGGAGACTGACCATAGATAGCCTACCTTTAGTGGAGGAAGTAGTAGAGTCGTCGTCGTAGGAGTCGTAGTAGTAGCAGTTACAACGAGGTAGCTATAATAGCTGTNTTTTGGAGCTGTCGTGGAGACTGACCATAGATAGCCTACCTTTAGTGGAGGAAGTAGTAGAGTCGTCGTCGTAGGAGTCGTAGTAGTAGCAGTTACAACGAGGTAGCTATAATAGCTGTGGGCAGCACTGGCAGCAGCATGGTAGCAGGATGCATAGACAACAACGGCAGCTATTGGTATGTGCTTTCTAATTGGCAATGTAGCGAACTGTAGACGGTTGACGATCGTTTGCAAGAGATGCTGGCTCGCNTGCCGATCAGCAATTGTGAGCTTCTTGGACTACAGCTGCTTGGCAAGTTGATGTGCTGCTCTCTTCGACTGCACGTCCCTGCAGTTGCATGCAGTGCTGCTTCGGACCCTAGGCTACAGGGATATATATCGATCTGATCCGATGAGATTTATACGTTGATGCGGAGCTATCGAGCACCGTGGAGATTGCACCTACAGATCTGATTGGCTCTCGAGTTGTCATCATACACGATGCAGTGCNGATATATATCGATCTGATCCGATGAGATTTATACGTTGATGCGGAGCTATCGAGCACCGTGGAGATTGCACCTACAGATCTGATTGGCTCTCGAGTTGTCATCATACACGATGCAGTGCACGGTGTTGTCGCTGTAATTATCGTGTAAAATTTTAATTGAATATATGTATTTGTTTAAAACCGAACCACACCGTGTATCACCGTGTATCTGCGTGTACTCGTTACTATAGACCACACTCTGACCGTGTATCACCGTGTATCTGCTAGATCGAGAAATATGCAGCCCGAGAATCGATTTTGGATGCCACCGCAAGCTCGCAGTGCCTGCATGGGGCCGTGTATTAGGGCATATATGTAGGGATCAAGCCAGGTTCAANCTAGATCGAGAAATATGCAGCCCGAGAATCGATTTTGGATGCCACCGCAAGCTCGCAGTGCCTGCATGGGGCCGTGTATTAGGGCATATATGTAGGGATCAAGCCAGGTTCAAGTAGGATGGGGCCCAAAAAAGGCAGCTCTAGGCAGCCCGCACACGAGGGCGGGCTCTCGGACATGTGGTGGTGCAATGGTCCCAACAGTTGGACCCATGCTGGTAAAGTAGAAGCTGGTACGAGCCTTAATGGTGCTGGAGGCTTGTACGCTGAAGAGGATTTCAAGGTGGGGAGTACAGATGCAAACATGTTCGTGCAGACATACAAGAAACTACGCATGTGATTCTTCAAGCCACACATTGCAGGAAACCGGGAAAGGGAAGAAGGGAAAAGGAAAGAATAAAGGTTCCGGAAAAGCCGAAGGCACAGGAGCGACAGCGAAGGGAAAAGGAAAGGGAAAAAGCCAAGCTTCTGGNACATTGCAGGAAACCGGGAAAGGGAAGAAGGGAAAAGGAAAGAATAAAGGTTCCGGAAAAGCCGAAGGCACAGGAGCGACAGCGAAGGGAAAAGGAAAGGGAAAAAGCCAAGCTTCTGGAAAGGGAAAGCCAGGAAAGGAGGAAGCCAGAGGAGAAGCCACCCAGAAGGGAAAAGGAAAGGCCGAGTCGCACACGAAAGGTTCAGGAAAGACGGAAGCCACAGGAGAAGCCCCGCCCAAAGGAAAAGGAAAGGCTGAGTCGCACACGAAAGGTTCAGGAAAGACCGAAGCCACAGGAGAAGCCCCGCTGAAAGGAAAAGGAAAGGCAAAGTCGCACTCGAAAGGTTCCGGAAAAGAGGAAGCCGCAGGAGAAGCCCCGCTGAAAGGAAAAGGAAAGGCAAAGTCGCACACGAAAGGTTCCGGAAAAGAGGAAGCCGCAGGAGAAGCCCCGCTGAAAGGAAAAGGAAAGGGAAAGGCAAAGTCGCACACGAAAGGTTCCGGAAAAGAGGAAGCCGCAGGAGAAGCCCCGCCCAAAGGAAAAGGAAAGGCGAAGTCGCCGGCGAAAGGTTCCGGAAAAGAGGAAGCCACAGGAGAAGCCCCGCCCAAAGGAAAAGGAAAGGCGAAGTCGCCGACGAAAGGTTCCGGAGAAGAGGAAGCCGCAGGAGAAGCCCCGCCCAAAGGAAAAGGAAAAGCGAAGTCGCCCACGAAAGGTTCAGGAAAGACCGAAGCCACAGGAGAAGCCCCACCCAAAGGAAAAGGAAAAGCGAAGTCGCCGACGAAAGGTTCAGGAAAGACCGAAGCCACAGGAGAAGTCCCGCTGAAAGCAAAAGGAAAGGCAAAGTCGCCGACGAAAGGTTCCGGAGAAGAGGAAGCCACAGGAGAAGCCAAGCCCAAAGGAAAAGGAAAAGCGAAGTCGCCTTCGAAAAGTACAGGGGTAGCTGCAGCCACGCCAGAAGCCGCAGAGGAGGGAAAAGGAAAGGGCGAGTCGCCGACGAAAGGTTCCGGCAAGGCCGAAGCCGCAGGAGAAGCCCCGCCCAAAGGTTCAGGAAAGGCCCAAGCCACAGGAGCAGGAAAGGCCGCCACTGAAGCTGAGCCGGAGGGAGCTGAGCAACAAGCCGATCCCAGGACCCCAGCCGCAAAAAGACATCTTGTGTTTTCCGATAAGAAGGAGTCCTCCGCCAGCAACACAGCCGCACACAGTCATGTTTACACGGAGCATATAACGATTCATGCGATGACCTTTAGCCCTCCCAGCATCCAAGGTCTTGAGTCAAATGCTAGCCCGGAGTCAACATCTCCAGAGTTTGCAAAGAAGAGCCTCAGCATGCATTATAATCGAGCTAAGCAGCTTTATGGAGATTTCACAGCATTACGGGCAGCCATCTATGCACCCCTTCAAAACCCCAAACCCCCCCAACACCCTAGAGCCCTAAGCCCTTAAAGCTATTGCCCTATATGTAAGCCAGTTGAGGGTGTTTGGGTTTAGGGTTTCTGGTTTTATAGTAGGGTTGTCCAACGACTCTCAGGGAACCAACCTAGCCTGAAGCCCAGCACGAGAAACACGCCAAGCCAAACTCACTGAGCCGAACTTCAGAACTATTCTTAATCCAACATATAGGAGCCTCCCAATTAAACCCCGAGGGAAAAATGCAACTTTGTCCGGAGCTTTCCAAGTCCTGCTGTCCCCCAATCTTATATAAGGCCTGATGCACCACCGACCCGGTCGCCGGGANAGGAGCCTCCCAATTAAACCCCGAGGGAAAAATGCAACTTTGTCCGGAGCTTTCCAAGTCCTGCTGTCCCCCAATCTTATATAAGGCCTGATGCACCACCGACCCGGTCGCCGGGAGATGTTGTACCTGCTGCTACGAAACTGCATGTTTCGAAAGTCATGACAGATCCCTGGTCTTGTGCTTGAATGCTACCACTGAGGTTTCGAAGCTGTCTGCTGAACAGATCGAGCAGATTCTGAATATGTCCGAGCCTGGTGAATTGGATTTGGTTTTGAGNCATGACAGATCCCTGGTCTTGTGCTTGAATGCTACCACTGAGGTTTCGAAGCTGTCTGCTGAACAGATCGAGCAGATTCTGAATATGTCCGAGCCTGGTGAATTGGATTTGGTTTTGAGGAAGAGGCTCAACGAATCCATGAGACGGCGGTTCGAGAGTGGAGACGGACCGCCGCTGCACAGCCAAACCCTGAAGCCTAACCCTAAAGTCTAAACCTTAAAGGTATCCCGAGACTCTGTGGCAGGACTCAAACCAGGATTACTCGAGAAATGGAAAGCGACCAAGGATCCTGTTGAGAAGTGCATGCCTTATCACATGAGGTTGATGNTGGCAGGACTCAAACCAGGATTACTCGAGAAATGGAAAGCGACCAAGGATCCTGTTGAGAAGTGCATGCCTTATCACATGAGGTTGATGCACACAATGCCATCCACTTTCACATGCCGTGGCCACTTCACGGTGATACTCAGGTTTAACTTTCTGAAGGCATTTATTGTCCACAAGGACATGAATGACATTGATGTTGAATCGTTCTACGTGGAGACAACCAGCTGCACTTGGTTTCTCNGCCACTTCACGGTGATACTCAGGTTTAACTTTCTGAAGGCATTTATTGTCCACAAGGACATGAATGACATTGATGTTGAATCGTTCTACGTGGAGACAACCAGCTGCACTTGGTTTCTCGTCTGTACCGTGCATGTATGCTCCCCAGCGAACATTCAAACTAAGGAAAGACACGGTGACGAACAAGGAGAACTGGGTTTCGCTTCCACTTTGCGAGCTTCGCAAGCTTTACACAACAGAAGTTCAGAAGAAATTTCTGGAAGAGCAAGTGGTCGCAAAGCAGCGAGGCTCCCCGCATCCGCAGGCCTGCCCTGTGGTAACATGTCGTGCATTCACACACATATACACACATCTTGCATGGGGCAGCCTGCTTCTTGCCAGGACAAAACAAATCCCGAGATGCGGGTTTACACGGTTTTTCGCGANTGGGGCAGCCTGCTTCTTGCCAGGACAAAACAAATCCCGAGATGCGGGTTTACACGGTTTTTCGCGAGATCAAGGACACCAGCCCTTTGGCTGCAGATACA
>BGNK01007805.1:12500-14896 GCA_003297005.1 Symbiodinium sp. clade A Y106
AGAGTTGAAGAAGCAGAAGACCGCTGCCTCCCTCGAAACTCAGGAGGAAGCAGAGGAATGGCCTGAGGAAGCAGAGGAGCAGGCAGATCAGGACTGTGAAGAGGATGGTGAACAGTGGGCCGATGATGATGATAATGGTGATGAACAGAACGATGAATGGACTGGCGAGCCCCCCGAAAAGCGGGCCCGAGCCTGATCCACGCAGACGTTTTCGTGGCACGATCGTGCAGCGAGCACAAGTGCCTTGGATGGGGTGGCGATCCACCGACTGCTGAGTGGGTTTGCAGGCATAATGTACCGAATCATACAATCCTTTATACTCGAACAAAGTCCTTAGGCTAGATACGGGGTGTCCTGCATGCGACCTGCTATAGATGCAGTCTCTAAAGGGATTGCCGGTAGCATTCACATGTGTCGACTGGAAGAGCGACCCGGGGTGCAAAATGATCTGCATGGCCGGCCTGTCGAGAGCTTTGTACGGTGCACATGATCGGCGCGACTTGTCGTTGTGGCTGATCGAAGACCCGAGGCCTCACGCTGCCGTGCCTCTGGATACGAAGCTTGCAACTGAAGATTCTTCGAATGAGCCCCAAGTCTCCTATGGAACCCAGTGGATCCAAACCGAAAGAATAGGCTATATATTGAGCTTAAACCTAGATAACCCTTAAGCTCCAAAGGCCTATAGCCCCTAAATCCCACGCATACCAAACCCCAAACCCTCTNTGGATCCAAACCGAAAGAATAGGCTATATATTGAGCTTAAACCTAGATAACCCTTAAGCTCCAAAGGCCTATAGCCCCTAAATCCCACGCATACCAAACCCCAAACCCTCTAGACCCAAACCTTGATCCCCATAAGTCCCTACATCCCCAAACATGAGAAGCTTAAAGCCGGAACCCTTTATCCTACTTCAAAGTCTTTTGCCAAGACTCAGATTTCAGTCATGTACCCCANCCCTACATCCCCAAACATGAGAAGCTTAAAGCCGGAACCCTTTATCCTACTTCAAAGTCTTTTGCCAAGACTCAGATTTCAGTCATGTACCCCAATGGCAGATTCCTCGATTTCCGTCATGTACGGCAATGGCAGATTCCTCGGAGGAATCATGGATCACAAGATACATTGAGGCGACCGTTCAAGATATATTGAATTTCATATCTACTGGAGATGTGCCTCGGATGCAGATTAAATCAGTGTGCACTAGGTCACTAGGAGTGACTTGCAAAGAAATGCTCTTAGCCTTAATGGTTGCAGGTCGCTACGAAGAACCTCCTCAGTGCTTCCAGCTTGCATCCTACAAGTGTTAGCCGTGGCAGAAACTGCAGCTTGTTGCCCGGAGGTTCAATTCGCACACTCGTGTTGTCTCGCATAGGTCGGCTGCTTGAACTACCAGAAATGCTGGTGCCGTATCCTGGGCTGCATCATTAAGGACAACTCAGACCTTGGCGAACTTCCTACCCCAACTCCAACTAAGGGATGATCTGCTAGATCTAGCGAGGAGGCTGGATGCAAAGAAGACCCAATGGGGACACGTCCCCGTTCTGGAACAATGGTCTCTGAAACAGCGGTGGCGAGACTTATTTGCAATAAAACCCCTCAAGTTAGAAACTACTAGCAGCTAGCAACCTTATGGCCCCAAACCATATTGTGTCTAAGGCAAAGTTCTTCCAGCACCTCACAAGATTTGGGTTCCCTACGTTTGGGCCTTGCCTTTCCCTGCACTGTGTTTTTTTTCCAGTNAGCAACCTTATGGCCCCAAACCATATTGTGTCTAAGGCAAAGTTCTTCCAGCACCTCACAAGATTTGGGTTCCCTACGTTTGGGCCTTGCCTTTCCCTGCACTGTGTTTTTTTTCCAGTAGCCACATACAGAGACCAATGTGAGGTTAACTCGGATGCAACTGGCGAAATAGAGTCTGGTTGGTGCGAGCACAGCATGTTCCTCCCTCACGAAGTGATGGGCTCCATCTATGAATTCGATCGGCAGCTATTTCACAAATTCTTTGGGTCACCAGAGGCCATCTGCACGCAGAGATTCTTAGTTGAGCATGCCAGAACTGCTGAAAGTATTTCGTGATTTAAAATGTATGTTGGGGCCTATTCTAAACGACACAGGAGATCCGAGAATACTGCCAACACACGAGAATGTTCGCTTCGCATTGGTGGTTCAATCACCCAGCTGCTCGGCCTTGTAATTCTTTATGTCGTGCTTCCAGGTTCGTACTCTATTCTGAGGCACTTTGGGATGCAGAAAATTTCATCGTACCTGTACGACTATACGGAGACGGAGCTGAAAGCTACCGAAACTTGCTGCATTATGTCGAACTGTCGGGAGAGAGCTATTGTTTTGCAAAGGGGAGATCGCGAGAGCTCTAGGTACTCAGAACTTCGAGATC
>BGNK01007807.1:0-15154 GCA_003297005.1 Symbiodinium sp. clade A Y106
TTTGCTCTTTGAGCATTCCGCTTGAGACGGAAAAACAACAGTAACATGTACAACTTCAAGAGCTTGCGCATGACCGAAGTTCTGTGACCTCACTTCTGAACGACATGGAATTCTGTACTCCTCCTTGTCGCGAGTGGCAAGGAAGCGACACCTTTCATCATCCCAGGTCTCCAGTGAGGTTACAGCGATCAATATATGCGATTTCCCCCATTCTCGATGCAGCATCTGCAAAGGTTCAAAGTCTGCTTCCTTGAGGTGTTTCGTTTTCCCCAACATTCAGGGAAAACATGAAGAACATCTCGTCCTGGCACCTGGTAAAAGGGACCCTGCACCATTCGGTACTCAACTCGCGGTGGCGGTTCCACTCGAGTGAAGGCAGTAAGATCTACCTGTACTTCTTGATCCTTGGTGAGAGGTGTCTTCGGCTGCTTATTGTAGTTGGTAGAGGACAAAGATGTCTCTTCTCTGCTCGGTGTAAAGAGGCGGGGCACTTGAGAAGACGATGAAGCCTCCTCTTCTCTCGGTGTCGTGAAGCGTGGCACAGGGGAAGTATTTTCTGGCATAGTTTCGTTGAACTTCTCCCTCAACTCCACAATTCGGAATTTCTGATCGGTTGATAGATCACGAGGATCCAGAGCTAGGAGCCGTTGCAACTCCTTCAAGTCGTTCCTTGTGAGCCGGTTTTCACTCGACTTGGTAGCCTTCGCCCTTAAAGCCTTGATCTTCACCTCGCTTCTCCGAGCACATCCTTTAACGGCCTCCCATAGCGCAACCACCGCAATGGCTAAAACGATCACCGCCACATAGAGGTCCCAGGGAATCTCTGCTTGTAAACGTTCTTCTTGTGCCATGGAACCACAAACCTGACATAAAAGAAGTAGACGTTGGAGCCACGTGGGTTCCAGACCAACTGACCTGACTCGAGCTTCCGGGAGAGGTTTTTCCTTCCGATCATGGATGTTCCACAACTTCACCAAGTGTCGTAACCTTTCTCGAGGGAAGGGCTTGGTCCCCAGGTCCGCGCATTGAAATTCTCCAGGCATATGTCTCACACGAACTTCCTTCCTTTGGACTCGCTCGCTCCCTTAACCAATTGCTCCGTAGCTTCAAATGACGTGTCCTCCATGAAGCCGTGGAGTTCGTTAGCAACGCCACCGAGGCCTGGTTGTCGACATAGAGGTTCACCTACACGGTCTCCTGGAGTAGTTCTTCCACTAGCCCTTTCGTGGAGTTTCCAAGAACAACACCCTCTATGGCCTCCAACAACTCACTTTCGGCCGTCGAAAGCGTAACAAGTGGTTGTTTTCCAGACCGCCACGTGATGGGGCAGTTTTGGTAGAAGATGACGGAAGCTCCTTGGGAACGGCCTGCATTAGGAGCAAATGAACTATCCGTGTATACATCGATGTGGTGTTCTGCTGGTTCTCCACAAAACCCCAGTCTATAGTGGATGGTCTCATTCAAGTAGTCCAGCAATCGCATCCCGAGCTTACAAACCATATCCGGAGATCTGGTAATTCTTGCCGCCATGATCGAAACTGTATATTGGATATCTGGGCGCGTCCTCCCTGAAAGCCACAGCATCTCCCCAACCCACCGTTGGGCCGACTTGACTTCGCTCTCTCGGCCTGTCAAGTCCACGGGTTCTGCATCTATCAAGGCTCGCTCCTCCTCTTCCGAAAGAAGTAGAGTCTCCTTCGGTCCCTGTGAACATGATCGTTGACCTTTGTGTCCATGGGCTCTTAGAAGTTCCCGTACAAAACCCTCCTGAGAAAGTTCAACTCCTCCTGGAACCTTATGTATCTCCATACCCAAAAACTTGATGGAGTGCTCTTCCGTGAGGATATCCAGATCGTCGCACTCCCATTTATCTGAAATCCACCGAAAGAATGAAGTCATAACAGGCATGTCACCCAGGATCATCAGGTCGTCGATATAAACGAGGAGGTAGCCCAGGGGATCAGGTTTGCCATCACATCGAACCACTTTCCAGACTTGGGTGTCCGTAATCATTTGTTCCAACTTCACTTCCGTGAGCTCGCCCTCTATTTCCACAGACCACCGGGCCGTCTTCAGCTGTTCGTCCCGAAACGATGACCATGTCGCCGGTGACTCGCGCAGACCATAAATGGATTCATCTGGTTGGCCCAGCCCCCAATCAAGGGCGATCTGTGGTGGCTTTAGAGCGACCGGCGCTCCAGTCCATGGAGCCAAAGTAAAAGCCTGACGGATGTCCGTGACTCCCATACCCCACTGCCGATCCTTCAGGAAAGCCAACATTGTGCGAAGGGAAGTGGAGTCCAGTCCCGCCGCATACAAATCGAAATCTTCTCCAGCGAGATCTCCTCCTGGAACAAAGTTTCCACAGGCCACAAACCTAGTTTTCCTGCGAAATCCTTCTGGTGTCTTATCTGGCTTGACCGTATAGACCCCCTTACAGGGAACGATTCGGCAGCTCTTCGGGAGTTCCTTTCAATCCAATCCTGTCTTAAATGGGCCTTCTCCGGTTGTATTTGGGCCCTGAAATTCCTGGGTTTCCAGGTGCTGCTGGCTCCGTCATCAGGGCAGCAGGGTTCGTGTGTCCGCTGGGTCTTGCGACAGGCGCGTCCGCGGAAGCCGTGCACACACCATGTCATGCTATGAAGACGAGCATGCTGAGAAAACTTCGTGGAAATCTCTTCATGCTATGCAGTGTGGCATTTTGCCTGGTCTGTGCCAGACCCGGCAAAATACATTTTTCCCCTTCAAGCTATGCAATTTTACACTCTTCAGTAAGTTCATTTCAAATTCCTTTACATGCTCAGAATCACTCAGTGTTCGGGCAGCAGTTTCAGCTCAGTTTTACAACCTTTGGCATGCTTGTTCGAAACACACGCTTCAAACCCTGCTTCGTCGTTTGCAAAACCAACTCGTTGGAAACAGTTCATTGTTGTTCTTGAAACCTTTGGCATGCTTGCTGGAAACACGTTGTTTCATAGCAAAAAAGACACACGATTCAAGACCTGATTCTTTGGCGGGTTCTTTCCAAAACTCGTGGAACATGTCATTATTGTTTCTTGGAACCTTTTGGCATGCTTGCTGGAAACACACGCTTCAAACCCTGATTTGCTTCGTCTTTTGCAAAACCAACTCGCGGGAAACATGTGATTGTTGTTCCTAAAGCCTTTGGCATGCTTGCTGGAAAGACACCCAACCCTAATTTGCTTGGTCTTGTGCAAATTCGCGGAACATGTCTTTGTTGTTTCTTGTTGCCGGTCGACAACAATATTACTTATGTTCGAGAAGACCTGTAAAAACCCAAATCCCGCAACCATAAGCCCCCCAGCTTGAAACCCCGTGTACCTGTCAGGGCCCTGCAGGAATTACAGGTTCATCTACTTGAAGGCGACAGAGATTCTCGACATCCTGACCGCAAGAGAAGTGCTGCGATAGTGCTCCTCTTGTTAAGAAGTGCCAGGGAACGCCGCGACGGTGTCTCCCTGGCCGAAGCAAGATGCCCCAGCAGGGGCAGTGTAGAGTGAGAAAAAGAAAAGAAAGAAAAGGGGGCACGCTGCGATAGTGTGTCACCCTTGACCAAGTGCCGGGGAGCGCTGCGATAGTGTCTCCCTGGCCAGAGCGAAGAGCCCCAACAGGGCAGTTAGAGGGAAGAAAGGAAAAAGAAAAAGGAGGGGGAGGGGGGGTCCCCTTCCACGAAAGAGGCCCTGAACGGGCAGATGAAACAGGAAAGGAAAAAGAAGAGAGAAAGGTGTAGGGGGGGGCATGCTGCGATAGTGTCCCCCGAAACCAAATCGGCGAAGAGGCAGGGGAACACTGCGATAGTGTATCCCTTTGCTCATAAAGTAGGAGAGCAGTCAGAAAGACTGCATGACAAGCGCCGCGACGGTGCTTGTCTCGCAGCAAAGCACCACTTTCATTAAGGAAATGCCACGGATGGTGTTTTCTTTTTTAAAACACCTTCAGGACCCTCGATAGCGAAAGTGTTTTCCAGCAAGGAAGGTGTGTGCCCCAGCTTCACAGAGTGCGAGGCTTGAAAGCTTAAGGCCAAGAGGGGCAGGACTAGTGACTTGTGCTCGTTGTTGTCTGTTGGTACTGCTATTCGAGGCATACTGAGTGTTGTATCTTCAGGCGCAGTGTAGCGCTGGGCCTATTGTTTCCTCGTGAACTTGCGGGATTGACTGTGTTGCTGAACTGAATTCCCACTGTTGCAAAGGCGTGGGCCCAGCGTGACAGCATGAGGCACTCTCAAGTTCAAGGTCTGGGTTTTGGGCCGAGGGCCTTCTAGCGTATTCGAGGCTCGTTGGTAATTGGTAACACTGGGCATCCAGAGTACCCCGCCCCGAACCCCCACCCTTAACCCCTCAACCCTAATCCCCCATTCCGAAGCCCCTTACCCACACACCCTAATGTCGTCAACCCCTGAACCCTCAACCCAGCATACTCTAGCGCAGCGATGCATCCAATGGTCTCGATGTCTTGTTTGCAGTTCGGAGTGTCTTCAAGAACGCACGGCCTTGTCTGACTCTCCGATTCTCGACCTGGGTAGTGTTTGCAGGCACCGCTAGGATTTATCTGCTTCTGGACAACAGTCGTGTTGTGCAAGATGCTGCGATGCAGTCGTCTCTGTCCTTTTTGTTTGCGTCGCCCGCACGAGGGGGAGACTCCATTCGGAAGACTCGAGTCCTGCTTGGGACGGCAAGGTTGCCAAGAGGAGATCGTGCCATGACCTCAGATGCTGCTGAATATTTTGCGTAAGGCATGCTGCTCCTTCGCGAGGCTAATTCTAATTATGTCGAGAGGCTGCTACCCATAGGGAGATGTTTGTGAAGCGCAGCATCCCCAAGCCTGAATAATGCAGCAGACTTGGATCATGTGACTGTGCGACTCCATTCATCTGGCCGAATCTAACCTGGCCTGGTTTGGATCTGAAGAGGTGGAAGCAATGTCACATCATCCGGGCCATGACCTGAGATGCCGCTGTTTGTTTTTGTTGTGTGTCTAGTTAGTTAGGTCTAGAGGCTGCTACCGATAGGGAGACGTCGGCACCTCTGTGGGCTCCATGTCCTGAATGTCCTGGGGTTGAGGAAGAGGACAGCTTTATGTAGCATTTCAAGTCACAATTATGGCCTCCGGCGCTCGCTGGGCGGGGGAGGTAGGGCTCGGAGTGCTCGGAGCGGCTGACTCCTGTGAAACACAACGCACCAACTCACAATGTGAGCATAAGTGCGGAAGTCCTGGCCTGCAGGTTCAAGGCTGCTAGTGCAGCCTCCATCTCCGCTTCCTGGCAGAGGCAGCTAGAGGCTGCCGCGGGCTCAGTCCTACAGCCTAAAGTGTGATCTGGCCTTATGTCGAGTGTTGACGACCTCTTCCATGGCATCATTCACCATGATCTGCTTGATCGCAAGCTGCTCTTGGGCCTCCTCCTCGCAATGTCAATCGTGAGTCCAGAACCCTGAACCCTACACCGTTTGAACCTGAAGTGCACGCTTGCCTGCTGCTTTTGCAACTGCTGCACCTGACCACCACTAAATGCTCCGGTGCGTTTCTAAAAATACATTAACATGATGGGCGGGACTCCCTGACAAGATAAAACGGAGGGCCTCCTCCAAGTCCTCTAGACTGTGCCGCTGAAGCTCATTCTGACGCTGTATTTCTGCCTGCAGTGCAAAACATGCACACCCGCGCACACACACACACAATAGAGGAGACTGCATGTCCAGTCCTCCTTGAGACCCGTCTCAAGGAGGAGCGCAGCCTCCCAAGGATGCTCAGCCGTGAGTCTTTGTTTGGCCCCCGAAGCGCCGCCTGCGCGGCTTCCAGCTGCTGGCGCAGTTCCTTCACCTGACCGAAATGACAATCACGGCTGCAGGCTTACCTCAGCTCTCTTGCGCAGGATCTCCTGCTCCTGCGCGCTCACGACCAGGCCGGTCTTGTGGAGCCTCATGCAATTCTTCACTATCGCTGGTGTCTGGGCTTGCGGGGCAAGACCTGGGGATCAGACTTTTCCTCAGTCTGAGCCAGCTCTTCCTGGAACGCCATCGCCTTGTCGATGGCCTGCTCCTGATGTGCCACGTTTCTGCTGCAGAAAACAGAAATGCAAATGCAGGGAAGTCCTCTGACTTGCGCGAGAAGAGCATCTCCGACTTCTCTCGAGTGCCTCGTACTTTCGCCATTGCCGCCCTCGGCTGATCTGCTCGGTGCACTCGGCCTGTCCCAGACATGAATGGAGATAACTGAGCATTTTGATAGAACCTCACTCCCTGCCTCCTCGTGTTTCAGCTTCATCGAAACCTTCTGGATCCGTTCGCTGCACTCGACCTCTCCGGGATCTCACGTGTATAACACAGGAGGATGTTGATGCACTCGGCCTGTCCGGGATCTCATGTGTATAACACAGGAGGATGTTGATGGACTTAACTCCCTGCTTCCTCGTCTTTCAGCTGCGTGGAAACCCTCTGGACCCGCTGGCTGCACTCGGCCTGTCCGGGATCTCATGTATCTAACTTAGATACATATAGTTGATAGATCCTGCTGCTTGCCTCGTGCTGGGCAAACTCTCGCTGCTCTCTCTCCTCGGCTTCTCTGAGCTCGTTGAGCTCAGTCCTGAGCTGCCCCATCATGCTCTGCGCTGCTTCCGTGCAGCCTTGCTGGAGCTTGAGGACTGTCTTCACGGCAGACTCCTCTGACACCGCCTCCACGTACTCCGAGCGAAGCGTCTGTGCTTGTTCACGAAGATCCCGGCCTTGCTTTTCCTCCATGCGTAGCATGGCCTTCAGCTCTGCGTTTTCCTGCAAAAGAGGAGCTCGGTTCTGCTCCCTCCTCTGCCTGCTCGTCATCTCTGACTCTTCGGTGTTGTCAGGGTTGTCCCGAGGTGCTGCAGCTGGCTGCCCCTTGGCCTTGGCTTTTTTCTTTGGCTGGCTACAACCGCCACCGCCGGAGCCACTGCCAGAGCCGCCGCCTTGGTTCCGGCGGTCACCACCGCCAGAGCCACCGCTGTCGTTCCAGCTGGACCAACTTCCATCCGGCAGTGGCCACCTCGCCACCAGCCTCCATGACCACCGCTCATGCTGGCCACCAGCCTCCATGACCACCGCTCATGCTGGCTGCTGCTACCTACTGCTGCTCAGGTGCTGGTGCTGAGGTGTTGGTGCTGAGGTGCTCGTGCGGGTGCTCAGGTGCTCCTGCCGGAGCTGCCTCTGCCTACTCACCGACGTAAACTTCTATGATGTGCCGGAAGGATGAAACATGAGGGCTTGCATGTCCGGCTGGAAACACTGTCTTGCGACAAGTGCATGGCACTCACACATGGTCCGCAGTCCGCACGAAGAACTGAGCAACCTGAGGCTCTCGCCTCCTTGGCATTGGCCTCGCTCTGCTTCGAGGCCTGGCGGCAAGGGTACGTAGCCGTTACGGAAGAGGATCTCAGACTTTTATGCTTTCGCATGTTGGCCGAGAATGCCAGGACAGCTGTGTCAGTAATCATTGCCATGCAGGGCGAAGCCTCAAGGTGAAGGAGCCGCTCTGAGGTGGCCTGAAGCTCAGTACATGTGCATCAAGGCAAGCCTGATTCAATGAATGTTTAACCGTCTCCGTAAGCTTAGAGCAATCGTATACGCACGGCAAGAACGGCATGGCATGCTCTCTGTTTCAAGACTGAGTACTGAGGTCCTCGCCTCCCCGACGCTCTGTTCGCGAAGCAGATGTCCGCGGACTCCGAGAAAGTGAAGTCAGGAGGAAGTAGCCCAGAAGCAGTGAAGCCAGGGACTCCAGTTCTTCCTCTTCTCCCCGCTTTGAGCGCTCAGACAACTTCGGTGGACGTTATGGACTGGCTGGAGATGATCACCACACCCATGCAGGATCTCTCAGATGGAAGTTCTGAGTGGCGGGCGAAGGTCAACGACTTCTACAACAAGTGGCCTTTGTCATCGCCTGTTGATAAACTCACGATTCAGCCGCTGAAAGACGATGAGCTGGAAGCTGGCAAATGGAGCCGGTGAACTCGAGAGCGGCTTCAATGGTGATGTTGGCGCTCCATGAGACGGTTCGAGTGGAGATGGTCCAGAGAACAACGGGCTCCACAGTTGGAATCATTTTTCGTCTCCTCACGCTCTACCAACCTGGAGGCCAGCGAGAGAAGGTGACGATCTTGCAGAGTCTGCAGCAGCCTGAGTCTGAAAATGACCCCAGGAAAGCGGTTGTCTCCTTGAGATCGTGGGCGAGATGGTTGCGGAAATGCAAGGATTTGGGTGTCACGGCCCCTGATCCGAGCCTCTTAACAAGAGGCCTTACTACGATGACGAAGAAAGTGTTGGAAGGAGACGCAGAGGTGAGCTTCAGGACAAGTTTGGTGAGAAGTAGTCTTGCGGTGGACACAACACCAACCTACGAGACCGTGGAGAAGTTCTACAATCACATGTTGGCGGAATGTGAATCCATGGTTGTTTCGTCGACGTCCCTGGCTCCCTCAACTTCCTCTACTACCACTCCGACTCCAGGTAATAAGCCTGAACCGAAGATCAAACCGATGAAGCCGGAACCCAAGAATGGGAACGTCCCTACGCCTCCAGCGCCTCCAAGAAGTCCTTCTCAGTCTCCGGCGGCGGGGCAGGAAGAGCAGGATAAGAGGGGCGGTGTCACGTGCAGGTTCTTCGGGAAGACCTTCAAGGGATGCGCCAGAGGACCGAAGTACCCGTTCAAGCACAGCTGGGAAGGACTTGAGAAAGAGAAGCCCAACCGATGTTGGTTATGTGGAGGGAAACATGCGAACAAGGATTGCCCTACCAAAAAGACCAACAGCTCTTCCACTTCACCTACCTCTACCTCCCAAGCAGAAGGTCAGAAGGGAACTCCACCAAGGTCGACCTCTGGGAATCCTTCTTCAAGTTCGTCGTCTGCGACAACCAACAAGAATGTGCGAATAGATGAAAATCCTCAGGTCGAGACGATCCCTGGAAGGGGCACCTCGCAGTCTGCCGAGAATGTTCCCGACATCAAGGATGTTTTGGCAGATGTGGGAAGGATGTTGAAAGCCATGTCGGCCACGAACCTTAAAAGATTCAGGGTTCAAGAAGGACGAGCTGGAAAACATCGTTGATGAGTTCCGGAAAGGGACGTCGGAGGTGGTTGTTAGGGCCGTAACCAAGGGAGAAGATCAACAAGATGACCCCCTCAAGGACCGTATCGAGTACCAGCTTCAAGATGATGGAGTAAAGGGGCTTCTGGACAGTAGGGCAAGTCATGCGATGAAACAAGCTACCACAGAGGAGTACCAGGATGGCATCCCGGTTCGGGTGACTTTGGCTGGCGAGGACTCCAGAATTCTTCGGCAAAATCTTCATGGAACGGTTCTGGTGGAGGAGACCGGCAAGGATCCGGTGCAGCCGATCGTTCCCCTCGGCGCCCTCATCGAAGAGCTTGGGTGCCACCTACAGTGGAACAAGGGTTCAGTGAAGCTGTGGCACCCTACCAGAGGGTTCATCAAGGTCTTCCTCAACAACAACTGTCCCGAGGTAAACTTCAAGGAAGCTCACAAGCTTGTCAAGGAGTTGGAAACTAAACAGCTGAAGGCGTTGAATGGCAAGGTTGAGGAACTCAGCGCGAAGTTGGAAGTCATGAGGAAAGAGGAGAACCGATCCTGGACTGAGTTGCTCCGGGAGTTCGTGAAGACTGGGAATCGGTCTTTGTTGGTGAAGGTGATCCTCCTCTGCCCTTTCACGCGTGATCTTCCTGGAGAGGTTCAGGCCTCTCTTGCGGAGGGTTTTCAGAAGGATAACGGCGAGAAGTACCTCAAAGAGCTCCCACTTTCGACTTTCGAGGAGGAAAAGGAAGTCACTCCTTAATTCTCAACGCTGGGTCGTGTACCTCCACCAACGTGAAGGCTTGAAGGAAGGCGACCCTTCTGAGGTCGTCCCCAGAAAGGGCAAGGTCATCCTCGAGGTCAACATGAAGTCCTCAAGGCTCTGGGATCTCAACCGTCCGGGAGGAGTGTACCAGCTTTTGTTGTGGGCAGCTTCAGAGGGAAGGATCACCGATGTGGTGGGTTCTCCTCCGCACGATACTTGGCCTACGGCAAGAACGCCTTTGAGAGGACCCAAATCCTACCCAAGAAGAACTACAGCTGAGCCTTATGGACGTGATGGACTACCACCCCTTCAACAGCAACGACTAAATGAAGAAACCTCCTATGTGGCCAAGCAGCTTATGTTGTGGATGGTAGCTATGGTTTCTGGAAACGGTAATGTTGGATTCTTGATGTGCCGTATCGCAGATCGCGACTGGCTCTTTGGGCAGTGCCGGCTTGTGAAGGAAGGACGGACCAGCGTGGTGGATCAACTTGCCGCCACGCAAATGGTGGAAGTCGAGGATCTCGAAGCTCTTCCAAGCACAACAGATGCTGATGGCACAGTGGCCTGGGCGAAGAAGTTTGAACAAGTGGGCACACCTGCGTACACCGCCGTCCTGAATGCAGCATTGGATGGCATCGGCACCAATAGCAACACAGGGTTGTTGTTCTTGGAGGCAAACTTGGTTGTGGATGACGGTTTCCAGGCTGGCTGGATGTGAGATCCAACGCCCAAGCACCCATGGTGTACGCCGCCGTCACCAGTGACTCTGCAAAGGCCGAGTGGATCACGAAGAGGGCCGTGGAGATTGTCACGAAGCTACAGCTGGAGAAGAAGATCCACATCGCCGGCAAAGCCGCGGTAAATCCCGAGTTGCCAGCTGAGAAGCTGCTTGAGAAGCCGAAGCTGCCGACGCTCAACGCGCTGGCGGCTGGAGGGACAGATGGCCTGCACCCTGTGGTGCCAGATGCCTTGGCGCAGCAGTGGGCAGGACGAGCTGATTGGCTGAAGCTTCTGGATGAGATTTATGAGGAGTTCGGGCCGGCACCGACTGCGAGCCCTGAGGAGGATGGCAAGGAGCGGGCCAGCAAGCGCCGGCGCACCGAGACCCAGACCACCGGCGTGGAGACGAAGATCCAAGCGCAGCCCCCGCGTGAGCTCTACGACGCGGACGGGGTCCTGGAGGCTGGAGTGTTGGTGCAGTGCCCCCTGATGAATGCCAAGCGCAGCGACGTGAAGCTGGTTATCAAGCAGCAGCACCAGATCTTCTTGGTCAACCAAAGTGGCAACGATGTGAAGCTTTCTGCCGGGTTGATCCTCGCGGGGTTTGGCAAGGGGGAGTTCAAGTTTCTGCCCCAGGACGGAAAGGTCACAGGGTCTGAGGTGGAGTATAGGTGTCACACCGGAAACGAGTGTGGTCTTCAATGGCAAGCTGCAGACCTTAAAGTCTTTGGTCGACAAGAAGCGCGTGCAGAACCCCAAAAGACCGAGGTGTGCTACTACAACATCAAGTTCAAGGAGAAGCCCCAGCCAGACGACCCGGGGGCATGTGTGCTGGAGGCGAAAGACAAGCGCTTGGCCTTCGCACCGGCGAAGATGACAAAGACAGAGGGCGAGGATGAGCAGAAGACTGCTAAGCAGCTGCATGTGGCAGCCGTGGTTCCGCCCAGCGCCTGGAAGGGCGCAGCTGGAGTTCATTTTGTTGTGCGCTGGGCACAGAACGGCCTTGTGCCGGTCCGGCCACAGGTTACGCTTATCGAAGACTGTGTTTTGCCCTCAAAGAAGGCAATGAAGTTATCGTAGACTCTAGACATGCAGAGCTCGTGTGTGGATGTCGCAGGTCATCATTCTTAGCAATGCTAGCACAGGGTGCCTGGCAGAACGCCGCCGAGCCTCGTTAATTTTGACCAGAATGGGTGTGTGCCTCGCAACATGTGTTTGCTGCAGTCGTTATCTAGCCAGAGCACAATCCAGCCTTTTTCACCATCAAACGGGCCAGCAGCAACCGATCATGGAAAGAGGCCTGGTCAACTCAGCCGCGAAAGGAAGAACAACTTCTGGCGGGCGTTGATGGTAGGACGCTCTAGAAGCGACGACTTGAGGGGAAAACTGACCTCTGAGGACAGCCTCACGTGTCAAGTCACATGCACACAGTGCCTTCGGTGCATGCTTGGCAAGAGTGTTTCTTCGAGACTCGCATCGAATGCATGACCGATGTTCAGTCTGCAGGTCAGATCAGAGTTCATGTGCAGCACGCCGGCAGCGATCTGAGAGTCGTGGCATTCCTGTACAACATGCAAAAGTCGAGGTGACACATTCTGCGTCCTTCGTTCCTAGCTATTCTTAGTCTTCTTCTTCTTCGTATGGATTGCCGAGGCCTGCTCCATGTGACGCTTTAGAGACCGGTTGCCATTCAGAAGAGCAGCTGCTTGCTCCCCAGTCATGGTGCCGTAACCTTTGTAGTTCCTGCGCAAAGGGAGACTGACGTTAGTACTTTAAGAAAATCTACAGGATGTTTGCATGCAGTCGTGTCTGCGACGCCCACTGGCCCCTTAACGATGCTGGCTCTGACGCTTGTCCTGAGATCCTGGATTCTTGCAAACTCCATGCCGATGCTGTCTGGCACTGCGCTAAGCTTGCACAAGTTGATCCATGACTGGCGCCCAGAATGTGAGCGTATGCACTCAAGGTCGACGGATCCGAGCTTGGTCTTCGGTGGCTGGAAGGTGCGCCGGAGTCTTGACAGTGACTTGCACACACTGTCTTTAAATCTCCGAGCCTGTTGAGAGTCAGACCTGCTGGATGGAAACAGAAAACATTGGTCTGCTTCAGGCCATCGCCACACCTCTGCACGCCTCTTGCGGCCACGTGCCCCGCAGCTGCGGACTCGGGTGCTCTGCAGTCCACTCTTGCGCAATGCCTGGATGGTTGGTCTCACAGCTTTCAGGATAGGTTTTCTCATAGTCTTGCCCCGCTTGAGGGCAGCGACACGCACTGTGAGTGAGCGCCAGTCAAAGTCGCGGGCCCGCAGGCTCAGAGCTTCTGTGATTCGTAGTGCAAGGCAATGTGTGAGAATGAGACATGCTGCCAGCCATGGGCTAAATGCTAGCACATGCTGCACCCATAGTTGCCAGAGTTCCGGCGACAAGACAGCCGCTTTGCCAAGGCGTGCTGCAGTCGGTTTCGACCGGCGGCGCGGCATGGAGGCTTGATGGTGCACGGTCTCTGTGATAAGTCAACAGCTTTGAGCATGGGGGATGAGGGCTGGCGGTTTTTCTTTTTGCTGTGTTTTAGGGTTTGGGGTTTTGGGCTTCGGCTTTTGAGTTTTCTGGGTTTTAGGGTTTGCCGCTTGGGATTTAGGATCTTGAGTTTTGATCATTGATATTTTGCGCCCAGTACCTAGAAAATCTGCATTACTCTCGCATAACGGCACGGCAGTCCGCCTTCTCCGGGTACGGGTAATAGGCGGACTCCCGGGCCAAAACCTGTGTGCCAGCAGATTGACCCAAGAGAGCACAGCGGATTCACAGACACTCCCGGTCGATGCTGAGTTCTTTTACTCCTCCCGCGATGAGAGTCATAGGATCAGGAGTCGCTGGGCCACCCAACCACTGTTGGGCTGTAGTTCCATTCTTGTCCCCTTCGTTCTTGGACTCGCCAGCTGTGTCATTCTGAGACTCACCATGCGGACCTCCAGAGACGGCTCCTGAGCTATATATCTGAGGACCCCCTTGTGGTAGATGAGACTGAAGATTCCCTCGAGGTTCAAACGCTTGATTGCCCGAGGCATTTTCTACGCCTCCATCACCAGAAGTCACCTGCGCTGACAGATGAGGTATTCCTCCATCTTGTCGAAGTGAACCATCCGAAGCTTGAAGCACCTGTGGGGAATCACGAGGACGAGAGGGTGAGTCCCTAGTTGCCCGAGGACCTGCTGACTGGGTTGGCTCTTGTACTCGAGGTAATTGAGAACCATCTCCTCGGGGTAGATCAGAGGCTTGCGGTAGTTGGGAACCATTTCCTCTCGGTAGCTCAGAGGCTTGAGGTAGTTGGGAACCATTTCCTCTCGGTAGCTCAGAGGCTTGAGGTAGTTGGGAACCATTTCCTCTCGGTAGCTCAGAGGCTTGAGGTAGTTGCGAACCATTTCCTCTTGGTAGCTCCCGGGCTCGAGGTAGAGGTAAATCATTTCCTCGTGGTAACTCATAAGCTTGAGGTAATTCTCGAGGACCCCCTTGTGGTAGATGAGACTGAAGATTCCCTTGAGGTTCCAAAGCTTGCTTGCCCTGTGCCTCCCAAAGCGTTCTCTCCCTTCTCAACTGTTCCACTTCACCTTGAAGCTGCCGAAGGTTCTCCTGGTACTTCACCGTGTACTCCTCGAGCTGCCTTTGGACTTCTGCCTGTAACCTCGACGAGTGCTCACTCTCCGTCGAGGAAGCTTGCCCATAAAGAAGAGGATGATCCCGACGAGCTTGTCGCATCTGGGAAACCTGACCTTCGTTGAAGAGTGGCTGTGTTTGTGCAGTAGCCCACGACGTTGGGATCGGAGGCAGGGATTGGCCTTGCGGATAAAGCTCCTCCGGAGGGGAGAAGTTCAGCATAGGTCTCCTCGGGGTAATTTCACTCGATTGTCCCCCAAAACCATACATTTCAGAGACTTGTGGAACGGGTCTCGAAGGAACACGGAATCCTTCAAGTACTCGATCCATTCCCGTAGCCCCCCGGTTCACCGTCGTTCTCAAGAATTCTGTAAACCTTGTAACCCACCTCATTCCTACTGGCTCCCCAATATGGGCATGTTCATCTCCTGCTGAAAAGAATTCATGAAGTTGTACCGCCGAGGTCACCGGTGTCAAAGATCTTGTAGAATCCCAAGCATCACGCTCAGGATTATTCATAGACCTCGAGGCACTCACTTCTGCATGAGGAAGAGGCAGGTTCTGATACGGAGGCTCACGCGATCCAGGCACCTCCGGCAACGAAGTCCTGGGGTAACCGTTGACCACGCTCGTAGGCACTGAGGAGGGAGCTGGGTCGTGTAGGTTAGGATTTTCCTGAACCGAATCCCGGCTAATTCCTCCCTCAGCTGCACGCGATCCATTCACAGTTCCACTTTCAGGAAGAAGCGGTGTCCTTTCTCGCAAGCCACCATGTCCTGCAGTAGCGGAGTCGCCTTCTGGTAGTTGGGCGCTCATAACCTACAAGACTTCGAATTGTAGCCGAAGGATTTAATCAATCCTGCTCAGACAGAAACCAACGGCCATGAAGCACGAAAGATCGCTCGTCACTGTTTTGCTACTCCAAACACGCAAGTGCTG
>BGNK01007808.1:0-15144 GCA_003297005.1 Symbiodinium sp. clade A Y106
GCCGCTAACGGAGTTCCCGTAGAATCGTCAGATATCCGCAACGCGTATTTTCAAGCCGAACCTATCGATAGGGTGGTATTGATGCGTCAACCCACTGGAGGTCTTCCAGGGGTAGACCCAGAAGCAATACTACTAATCAGAGTACCAGTATATGGACTCTGCGATAGCGGACGAGGTTTCTGGCGGAAGGTCGACAGAGAAGCACGGGATGCCGGCTTCGAAGTGAGTAGAATTTTCCCNTTCTGGCGGAAGGTCGACAGAGAAGCACGGGATGCCGGCTTCGAAGTGAGTAGAATTTTCCCAGCCTTCTACTTCCATCGCCACAACAGGGAAGTGACTTGTGTGCTAACAACCCATGTTGATGACTTCCTATGGGCATCGAAGGGTGTTGGAGGCAGCATTGTTAACAAGCTGCTCAAGAAATTCGAGGTAGGCCGCAGGGAGTCTGGTAGGCTCCGCTTTTGNCTAACAACCCATGTTGATGACTTCCTATGGGCATCGAAGGGTGTTGGAGGCAGCATTGTTAACAAGCTGCTCAAGAAATTCGAGGTAGGCCGCAGGGAGTCTGGTAGGCTCCGCTTTTGCGGGAAACAGTTTGATAAGGTAGATCACGATGTTGTTATCGACGTCACAGATAACACAAACAAAATCCACTATATCGAGGTTAAATCGAATAGGAAGCACTCGGATCCTATCGACCGAGGAGAGGAGCGCCAGCTNACTTGTGAGTGCTGCATGCCATGACCGTGATATGTATAGCTGATTTACCGCTGCCATAGGGCCCTTGAGTCAACAGAATAGCAACGCAGTTTCGGGGAAAAGTCCGACCAAATTCAAAGTAACTTAAATGCAAGTCCTTGAACCCAGTGTTTAACACCACAGGTCTGCAGCCATCGAGTCGATACGCTTTTGGTGGTTCTTGCGGAGTTCATGGTTTGGCGTTTCGGTCAGGATGTGTGAGATTTACCTAGAGAGTCATACCCTACCTTTTTCATCTATAAAACAGATACTAGGCATAAAACTAGGTACTCACAATCACTTGCTGTCTTGCTGAACCCAACCAACCTCGTTTGCATTGTCCGATTTGCAAAAGTCCCAAACCCTATAAGTCGTAAGCCTGAACTCTAAGCCTAAGCCCCATAAGCCCTAAGCCCCAAGCCAAGCCTCAGATCTAAACCCGTAATCCCGAAGCCCTAGACCGTCCTTCTCGCTGAGGACTCCCAGGTGCAACTCTGAGATTCTCGGTGCTGGCACGCCTTATTCCAGGTCCGAGGGCTTCCGGGGCTTGAATATCCAACAATCAGATCCTAATCGCTCTAGTGTGTATATATATATATACATACATACCCAACGCTATAGTATTCCCAAGGCTGTAGTATACAAAAAATTTTGTATACCACCGAAAACCGTCGTATACCGTACACCAAAGGCTGTTTTCAGGACTGAGCCTGCAGCAATTCCTTATGGGGTTTCGGGTTTTATATGCTTTGTAGTTGTAAGGATGTGTTCTACTTCGGTCGCTGCTGGTAGGGTTTAGGCAGCTTAAGGCTTGGGCATTTAGAATGGGGCTCGTAGAAGCGTTTAAGCGCTCTTAGGGTTTGGGGTTCAGGGTTTCGGGCTTAGTGACGGCTTGCTGGGATGCAGTGGGGCAGTGGGTGTGTCTCATCTTCGTTTAGGTTCAGGGTTTAAAGATTACTCTGTTGCACGATGCCAGGTCCTGTTTGGGGACTGAGATGCGCTGTAGACGCTTCAAGAGTAAGCGGCAGCAAACGTGTACAGACGCTTCTTTGCCGGAGGGCAGCCGGCAATGGGTGCCCACAGCCAGTGACTAAGCCTTTACACATCGACAACGGTTGCCTACCAGGCTATTCTTATTTTCGTTGCTGGCCTTTCAGCCGTGTCATTATCGACGGATATGCAAGTCTGCAGAATGGTTGAATCATGTCGCAGTGCACTGGGCCCATACCGTGCGCAGTGCAGACCTTGGCAGCAGAATCCACAACTTGGACTGAGGGCTACGTGGGTTGTAAAAAAGGAGCAGCTTCCATCAAACATAGGGGGTCCGAATTCTTAGTAGTAGTATTCCTCTGCAGTCTCTATGTAAGTAACTAGGCAGTTATATGCACTGCACATGGCTTTAACCGACCACCTAAACCCTAGTCTACCTATCGAGGCCCCTATATTCAGATCATAGGAGCCCAGGCAGGCTTACTATAGGGGCCTAAATAATTGGGTTCCTTTTAAAGGGGTCTATAAGGATTACTATAAGGGGTATTTTGGGGGTTTCCCATAGGGGCTTAAATAATTACCAATACTATTTTGGGGGCTCCTTATTTTAATGATAGTATAGTGGGCCCCAAAACCCTATTCTAACTATTAAGGCCCCTGTATTAATAGGATTTCGAGGCACTTTGGGATCATGGAGGTATCGGGCCCCTTATGCTTGGACTTCAGCAATCCAACATCTTGCCCGGCAGAGTTCTGCGCAGTTGTGTGTGTGTGTGTTGCCCTTTACGGTTCAGGGTTCAGGGTTTTGGGCTTAGCTAGCTTGACTCGCAGCTAGCAACTGTTTGTGGCGGGTGACATCGTTCCGTATGTCTTTCTTGCCTCAATACAAAAGCATCAAGTGAATCCAACCTCACACAAGTCTTAAACTGGAAGCCGAATAGGTACCAACATTATTCGTTAGAGTCCGTTAGAGTTTTTAATATGGTTGGTTATAACAAAATGTATTCCAGAACCTTATTCTAGTTGTCAAGGCCGCTATATTCGCCCCGAAGCTCCATCCACCGGTTTAGCTGTGAGGGTTGAACTGAACTCCACGCTGGGCCACCACTGTCCGCTGACCCATCGAATTTGTCGTCCGGCATATATAGCTGCCAGCAGGATGTCATGGGAAGCCCATAGGGATTTCAGCTAATGGTGATTCCATTAGAAGGGATGGTAATACCGCAGGACCCAAACCCCAACTATCTTTACAATCCACTTGGGCTTCCGCCAGTATAACCCATCCAGGTGCAAGGCTGCGCAAGCAAACCGACCACAGTGCGCAAAGCTCGACATCTTGGCCTCAAAAGAGCTCCGCTGCGGTGCAAGATGTGTTGTAGCTGCCCTGTCGTCGTCATCATCGTCGTCGTAGTAGAGTAGTGGTGCTTGTATGTATTAGCAGCAGTAGCAGTAGTAGTAGATACAGAGATGGAGGTCGGGGTCGAGGTAGAGGTAGTAAGGGAGGATGAGGAGGAAGACGAGGAGAAGGAGGAGGAAGAGGAGGAGACAAGGCAAAGGCGAGTAAACGTGCAGTTCTGACGGTGCAAGGCCGAATCAACGCAGTCAGGTTGCGTCTTGTGTTTCTTTCAGGACGCATGTGTGCTGTACCCCGTGTGCCGAGCAGCAACAAAGCCCGGAAGCAGAAATCAACAGCTTCACCTTCGACCTTCATCCCTTGTTTGCACCGTAAACCCTAGACCCTAAACCCTAAAAGCCCTAAAAACCCTAAACCCTAAACCTAAGCCATAACGAAAGCCTAAACCATCAACAACGACTTGCAAGTCCCCACTATGTTCTGGTAATTATAGAGAAAAGGGTAGGAGTTACAGGTTCAGGGTTTACGTTGGGGCTCAGGGTTTGGGGGTTTAGGGTTTAGGGGGTTGTAGGATTAGGATAGTTTTGGGTTTACTATGGTCTGATACTTGGTGGCAGTCAGTTCTACGCTGATAGGTGTCAGGGTTCCGAGAAGATCTGCGCATTAAATATCATTAAACCCACCCTGAACCTTAAACCCTATGAACCTTAATCCCTAAACTCTGGCCAGTTCGAGTTGTTTGATCGCAAAACCTAAACCCTCAGCCCCATAATATCGGGATCGGAATAGTTATATAGTAGCAGAAGTTTCCCCCTATAGTCCCTAGAGTACGATTGTATCATATACGTCCTAAGCCCTACAACTCCGGCATTGAACGTGAGAGGAAGCCTCTGTCTCGGCAGGCAACGAGCGCCTAGCCGATTTCGGTGCACCGGCTTGGGCCCCGGACACCACGGAGTTGAGTAAGGTTTATGTCCGATTCATTCTGGGTTCTGTCAGGGCTTTGCATAAGGCCTTGTGAATATGCAAGTGGCATTCGCTGCTATGGAAACCCTGCCCCAAAACCATCCTAACCCAGAACCCTGTTTACTCAACCCGCCAAAAACACATCACGACCCAGACCCTTAGCAGCCCTTCACGGCCAAGCCCTGCGAGCATCGTAGCATCCACTGACCAAGACACCAGGACCTCATGTTGCACAGTCTGAAATTTGTGGTTGTAATGTGCTTCCAAACCCTCGAACCCTAAACCCTGACCAAGCAAGCTTCATGCAGCAAACACTCGCTCAAGACGCTTGGGGTCAAGCCCAACACTCCTCACAATTCCGGCGTTTGCGCGGTATCATGTCTTTAAGCACCCTACAGCCTCACCCAATGCCATGAACAAAACTCGAAACTTCAATGCCCTCATACGAGATTTGCAAGACGTGTAAGTGTAAAGTACTTGTCAAGCCCGTTCTGACATCCTGCGGAAGCCCGACCATCACTACCCTCACACAACCCCTAAAAAACACGCAAAACCAGCCAACACCGAAAAGGCACCGACAAAGCTGAAGGCCCAAAGCCCTGACCTTGATATAGGGGCCGTAATAATTACCAATACTGAAGTGGGGACTTACTATAACTATAGTATAATATACCCCCAACACCCTGTTCTAATTATTAAGGTCCCTACGTTAGAAGATAGAAGAAGCCTTTGGACAACACCAAGCCGTGCTCAGGAAGCTGGGGTCACTGGCCAGCTTGGCCTAGGTGCCTTGTCTGGTTCAGGCCTCGGGGATCTGTATATAGAGAGTTTAGCTGTTTAGGGTAATTTGGGTTTAGGGTTTAGGGGTTTTGGGTATAGGGTTTAGATTCTATAGGGGGTCTATTGGGTTCTATTCTCTAATATTCTCTATCAGGTTTCCAAAGGAGTGTCACAGACACCGAACGCCTTAAACCCAATAAGGCCCCCTAAAACCCTTAGCCCTATCAACCCCTGAACCCCAAAAACCCGTGAACCCTCAAACCGTAGACCCCAAACCTCTAAAGAAACGCAGAAAAGCCAGAACCATCCGAAACTCTAGGGCATTTCCCCCAGCGACCTGGTAGCGTTTTGGCGTGTGAAGGTTGTTCGACTTTAGTGGGTGTGTGTGTGTGTTGCATCTAAAGTTGTACAGGGTTTTGTAGGTTCTCAGGGTTTAGGGCGTCCAAGGTTTTAGAGGGTTTTGTAACCAGTTTTTTTAGGGTTGCGGGCTTCAGGGGGTTTAGAGCTTCGGAGCTTTTTCACTGTTAGGGTGTCAGGCTTGAGGGCTTGGGTTTAATCTTTGTTGGCTTTTGGGGTGTCAGAGTTTTGGGTATAGAACAACCCTAAACCCCTAAATCTAAACAACCTAAAGCGAGACACCTTGAAGCAACCCGAAAAAGTCTCCTAATCAGGGCAGCGGCGGGCGGGGCAACTGCACTCAAATGGCCGCGGGCTCGGAGTGGAGAGTTCTCAGGACTTGAATGTTGGGGGTTCGGAGGGATGTTCGATGGTGGGGCCCCGACATAAAACCAAATTTAAATAGGAAAGACATGAAGAAGAAGAAGCTTTCATCGTTACCAATACTGTTCCTCAGGGTTCCGGGCATACATCTACTACAAACTACCCCGAGAAATTTAGTCTAACCATTATCTCGCTTAGACTTAAGCCTTTAAAGCCCCTTAATCAGAAAAGCAATTAACCATTTTGACGATTAAGTCGCACTTATTACTGCTTGTGATACTGGGAAACCTAGCTTGTACAGCCCTACTCATAAAAACCCTGGTAAATCCCTTGTGGGGCCCTTCGAAGAAGTCCGGTGAGGAATTAGGGCTGTTTAGGGTTCTGAGTGGTTTTGGAGTGAAAATTCTTTAGTGCCTCATCGGAGTTTAGGGATGCCTGAGGGCAGGACCCAGCGGCTAGCTTTGCCCCGAATAACGTACCTTTGACGCAAGGACTTCCAATAAGGAAATCGTTACAAGGAGTTCAGGATAGTTTAGGGTTTAGAGCCCTTTTTGAGGAGTCAAAAAGGACATCGTAATAAGGATTTGAAGGTTTAGGGACCCTTTTTGTGGACTTGCAAAAAGGAAATCGTAATAGGGAGTCCGAAAAAGGTAAGTTCGCAAAGGGTTCAGCTATCACCTGAACTTCAGCTGTGCCTTCAGACAGACTATAAACTTGAGACGGGCCATATGAAACTTGACATGAACGGTCCTGATACCAGTTAAGGGTTAGGGGTAAGTGTTCTGGTAAGTGGTAGGGCTGGTCTCTAAAATTGGGGGCCTTTTGAAGATCATAGCCGGGTCAGTGATTCAGAGAACCCCTTCAAACAATGCATGCCATGTGGGCTGTTCCGGCTCTTGGGTGTAAGGTCTAAGACTTAGGTATATCGCAGACAATTAGGGAGCTTGATTGAGCAGCATAAGGGTCTTGCCTGAGTAGAGGCACCTACAGAGGAACCGCCTTGGATTTGCTTCCCCAAAACGTAGACCAACAGTTTTTCAGGGATTGCCGGCGCAGCACATCCGGTTACGTTCGGGGTTTGTGTTGATTGCTTCGAGTGTCTAGGGTTTCGGCGATTGGGGGGCTTAGATTCCAGGGTTTAGTGCAGGTTTTACTGAAATTTGGTTCAGTTTCAATTCTTTGCTGAGGCTCTGTTCAAGCGCAGCTGAGCGAGTAGCGTCAGGAATAGGGCAATCGGCTGTGATTGTCAAGGGCGGCTACTGTAAGGATTTGTATGCAGTGTGTCGAGCACCTGAAACTCCGGGCAAATCCTAAAGGGTCCTTCGTACCCATAGCCTAGAAAGTAGGGTTTCTGAGTAGGAATTGGTTTGGGTAAGTATCCCCTATTCAGTTCATCACCTAGGACCCTTGTGAGATAAGCTTTCAGAAACTCCTTATCCTGTCCATACCTGTCAAGGCAACACCAAAATCCCTAAACCCTAAACCCAAAACTCGAGTTCATCAACAGCCCTTTCGAACAACACCCAAGCATTTTAAACTCTAAATCTAAGCCCTAAAACCTAAGCTTCAGCGCTAAAAACCCAAAGCACTACGTTTCAATATCCTGCTCTCTACAAGGCTCGATCCGTCAAGCCCCAACCCGCAAGGGTTTAGGGTTTAGGGTCTTTAGGATTTAGGGGTTTAGTGTTTAGGGTTTAGGGATTAGGGTGTCTGAACCCTCCAAACCTTAGTGTCCCTACCAGGAACCCCCTTTAATAGAACCCTTATGGTCTCCAATGATGGGCCTATAAGGTGGGCTTGAGGTCTGGGGTTTGGGGTTCTATATGTAGTAGGGTTCCAGTATGACTCAGTTTGACCCAGAGGAAAAGTAGGTGATGGGTAGCTTCAGGTAGGGTTTGTGCCCGAAGCTACGGCCTCGAAGCCTTAGGCGCTTTGTGCGATCTGGTTTAGGAGTTTAGGGGTGTATAGGTTCAGGGTTTGGGGTTTAGCATTGGCAACCCACAGCAGCAACGCTACACAAGACGATGCGGAACCTGCAGGATCAAGTTCAGGAGCTTGCAGTTCTGCAGGCACAGCTGCAGAGGGCAGTGAACATGCTAGAGTGCGAAGAGGAGGACCTCCCTGATGCCCATCACATAACCAGGGCAGCTCTATGTTCCATGTGCGCTGTCAGACAAGCGTGCCCGGGACCGTGGCAACATGCGATGACGTGGGGGTTGCGTCAATACTGCCAGCAAGTCAACACAACCGCTGACATGCAAAGCATGGAGGCCGCAGCGTCCTGCAAAACTTCCTGGGCTTCAGCTCAGAAGGTAGTGGATGCAAACTTGCTGCATCACTCGATTGTGCGCAGCAACATGCCAGAGAAGTGGCAGGATGCGCTCCGATTGGAGCTTGGCTGGAGGGTTGGCACTCACTTGTGCATTACATATTCCGGCTCTTTCTATCGTATCTTGGGCACATGAACAACATGGGTCAAACTTTCAGCGACTATGGTGATTTCACTGCATTCTGCTTGTCTTGGATCGGGTTCTTGCAGATAGATTCATTAGCTTTCCTTTACGATGTTTGTGTCAGTCACGATGTCTACGACATTCTCCTACATGATGTCCAGCACACATCAGATGATTCATGATAAGTTGGGAAAGGTCATCCTGATCAACATAGTTTCAGATGCCGTTGATCGGCGGATGCGAAAGCTGGCTCCGCAGTGAAGCTGTCCTAAACCCTAAACCCTAAGCTGCTAAGGCTGCTTGCTCCAACTCCGGGCGAAGTGGAAAGCCTGTTGCGCAAAAGGGTTTAGCTCTTAGGTTCCTGAGTGGTGCCCTTTTGCCCTTTTTGGTTTAGGGACCCCTTATTAGAACCAAATAGTAGGAAAAAGGCTACCCTTATCATAAAGGGGCTACTCAGGAACCTAGCATAGTAGCCTCTAAACCCTAATCCCTTATAGTACCCTTTTAGGCCCCTTTAAAGGAACCCTTATAGTACCCTTATAGGTCCCTTTAAAGGAAGNACTCAGGAACCTAGCATAGTAGCCTCTAAACCCTAATCCCTTATAGTACCCTTTTAGGCCCCTTTAAAGGAACCCTTATAGTACCCTTATAGGTCCCTTTAAAGGAAGGATTTCTGATTAGCATAGTAACCTAGGCTCTGAAATTCGGGAAAGCTCCTGTGAATCCATGCCCAAGCAGACGGAAGACTCCCAGGCGCCAGCGCGCCTAAGCGACGAGGCGGGAGACCAGCTGGGCTTTAGGGCTTTAGGATTA
This sequence comes from Symbiodinium sp. clade A Y106, assembly GCA_003297005.1. Classification (NCBI taxonomy): domain Eukaryota; class Dinophyceae; order Suessiales; family Symbiodiniaceae; genus Symbiodinium; species Symbiodinium sp. clade A. The sequence goes on from BGNK01007808.1 coordinate 8,815, forward strand.
CGAAGTTGAGGCTGTATATGTATATTGCTAGCAATTGATACGCACGGTTGAAGGTGAGATTTTCCAAATTCCTATAGTTTGGAGCTCTCCTTTACGACTTCTGTTCCTTGTTTCGAGCTTCCCCTGAACCTTGAACCCTTGTCAAGACCTTCTAGATTCTAGATATAGTATCGCGTAAAGAGCCCTGAAAAGGAACTCTTAAAATTAAGCACAGCTTACTATTTAAAAGGGTCAGCTTCCATGGAGCAAGGAAGCTGATAGCTGAGAGGTCCTGAGTTTATGCCTATGCCTTGAGGGTTCTAGGATTCGGGGATTTCAGGTTTAAGGTTCGGGGTTTCAGTATTTGGGTGGTTGTCAAAATTAGGGTCCCTTTTTGCCTTTTTGGGCACCCTAAATAAATATTAGGTGCCATATTATATTAAGGACCCAAGAAGGGACCTTAATTTTGACAACCACCCATTTAGTGTTTAGGGCTTCAGGGCTTGAGGATGTTGAGGGTTCAGGCGTTTAAAGCGCAGTAAGGGGCCCCTGCTCAGACATTAGTTGAGCCACAGCATTGCTCAAGATTGGGTTTAGGGTTCAGGGTGATTCAGCGGCTGCGCAGAATGGAGCAAGACTTCAGGCACCCATCTCAAACCCGAAACGCCCTAAGCCGAAGCCCAATATGCGCCAAAAACCCTGCTATAGTCTATAGTCATTAAGGCCAGCATACTTAAACCCTATGAAACCCCTATTACCATAGAGCCCTTGATACCTCAAGTTCTTCAGACCACTTTACCCTAAGAGTCCATGTACCACAATAGTAGGTACTTAGTAGGTATTTGGGCCCCAAAAAAGTATATACTATACTATTATTGGGACCCTTAGGGTTAGTAACATTCTAATGTAGGAACCTGATTAAGAAACCTTGGGCCTTTATTAGGGTTCCTTGTTTGAATCCTACTATTCAGGTTCCTACTTTAGTTCTTCAGACCACTTTAGTAAGGGCACATTTGCACTCCAGAGACACCATGGCAGCCCTCTCTGGAATCCAGCGGCCGGAGGAGCAACTCAGGGTTAAGGGTTTAGGGGCTAGCCCTTTAGGGTTTAGGGTTTAGACTTTCAATCACTGCTGAAGAACAGCGAGGGGCAAGGCTGGCAGTCATCAAGTCCGGGTTCAAAAGGCTTTCAAAAAAGGGTAACCCTAAACCATCCTAAGATCCTAAACCCGAAACTTCAGAAACCTGAATTTCCCCAAGCCCTAAACTTGTAAACTCTAAGAATGCCTACCCCAAACCCTCGGAACCCGAATGCCTATAACCCTAAACCGAGGATGACGAGGATGAGGCGAGCGACTATGAGTCTGTGATTAGCGATGATGACCGTGACTTCGACGATGGAGACGAAACGGCTCAGAAACCTCTGTCGGGCTTGATGGTGGCCGCCGGAACGAAGTTGCGATGCAACTGGGTTGATCCGTCGAATGAGGATCTGTGGCGGTTGATGCCACGGAAAAAGGTCAAAAGCGAAGCGGAGGAGGGCGCTCTGGCTGAGCTGCTTGCCGCTTCAAAGGCCTGCGAACGATTGCAGCTCAGAGGCCCGCGATTTCCTCAGCATGCCATTAGGGAGAAATGGCCCGAAGTTCCACTTCGTCACGCTGCAATCTTAAGCGCAGTCTCGGAATCTCTGATGAATCGATTGGTAGTCCTGCGCATCGACAACTTCCCTGGGTCGGGAGATCCTGTGTTCGGCACCAAGCACGAGCTTCGTCGGAGCTTCCGCGCTCCGGACCTCTTTGGAAAACTCGCGGATGCCTTCCAGGGTGCCTCTGGCGCTCGGACACCTTACCTCAAAAAGCTGACGCTGCAAGGCGGCTTCCATTCGGCCTCGTCATTCTGCAACTTCTTGCAGGTGGTGAAGCCACAGCTCGAATCCTTCCGCTGCCGGAGATGCCTCTTTCACGGCCGGAACTTCGAGGTGCTGGTGAAGGCCGTAAGCAGCGCAAGCCGGAGAAGTCTCGTAGAGTTTGAGACGGACGCAGCCATCGGCGGCCAGGATCCCTTCGGACTTCTGGCCGACTCATTCCCAAACCTCAGGATGCTTCGAGCCAAGTACATCTTTGGAAAGACTGGCCCTCTTGAAGGCTTGAAGCGTCTGACGCAGCTTTGTAGGAAGCAGTGTGTTCTGCCACGGGAGGACCACCGACTGAATGGGCGCCCGGCCGTGGATACTGAGAAAGGCATGGTCTTCTGGTGTATCACGTCCCAACATCACGACGACGGCTACAAGGGAGAGGGCCTTACGTGGGACGAGCTTGAGAACACCATGGAGTGCATGGAGGAGTGGGCCGTCGGCAAAGGCGTAACCAAGGAGCAGTGCCTCGCGTTCATGGAAGATTGCGGCATGGAGCTGAACGATGATCTCGACGACGAAGATTGCGGCATGGAAAAGGACGATGTCGGCCGTCGTGATGTCGACTCGGTGACTGATGAGGATACCATCGTTGTGCAGCTGGAGATTGACTCTGCAGGTTCTGAAGGCACTATGGCGATCAAGGCACGAAGGATGGATGGTCGAGAGTTTGCAGAACTCACATTGGATGCCAAAAAGACACAGATGCGGACATTTATCGATGACCTGGCCTCAAAGTATCCCTGCTCGCCACTCGCCCTGCGCCTGGTGCTGCCTCGCGGTAGCTGCATCTCTGTTCTCGAAACAGCCCACCAAACCTTAGCGGCGGCATTGGTCTGACTGGCGATGAGATCATGGACCTGCGAAAGAGGTCGGGCTTATATTAATTATATACGGTAATAGTTAATCTAAAATATTATATTAAAATATAATATATGGTACGAATATGCTAATTGCATACTGGACCTTTTTCATTTTCTCCCTGAGGCTTCCTTAATGTCACTATTCACATGCCTCAATACCCCAGTCTAACTGTTGAGGCCCTGTATTTAATCCGCAAGTTCGCCCTGCGGGTCAAGCAGCACTTGCCGTTGTCAGTGCCGGCTGAAGAGCACTGGGGAGGTGAACTTCTGCGTTATGCAATCCCAGACATCACTGCTAGTCTGTTAGTCTCTCACGCCTACCTGGACTTGTAATCTAAAAGCTACACCCGCCGATTGGTATAGCGGCGGGGGAGGCCCTAGACCCTATAAAGCCCAAACCCCAAAGGCCCTAAACCCGAAGGCCCTAAACCCTAAAGCCCAAACCCTAAAGGCCATAAACCCTAAAGCCACAGACCTCGTCTGGCATGTCCGAGTTGCGAGAGTGTAAAGCCCAAGCCCTAAACCGGGATTGCTAACTTTCGCGTTCTGCTGTCAAGGTAACAGCAGCTGCCTGCCCGATCCGGGCTTTCTGTAGCAAAGACTTGTCTTGCAGACGGAAAAAGGGCCTTCAACAAAAAAACAAACTAAACCCTAAAGCCCAAACCTCAAAGGCTGTTCTGCGAAGTTACCCTGCATTGCGGGCTTGTCCTTGCTAGGTAGGAGGGAAAAAAACCTCAAAGGCGTAAACCTTAAAGGCTCACCAGCACCCAGAGGCACGTTCTAGACTCCAGAGCTGAAGAGGAAATAGAACGGAAGTTGGCATGCCGCAGGGTCTAAATCTAAAGATGCAAATACAGTATAAAGATATGATACAACATGGTATGATATAGTATGAACTGATGTACTAGCTTGATATAATAGAATATAATGTGTACTATTATACCATTCCTGTACGTACTCCCTGTTGTCCCCGCTCGATTATCGTATAATGTACAGCGAAACTTTGTATAGGGAGTATTAAAGCCCCTCTGTCATATTTTGGATATAGCTACCATACCTTTCGGAGTCTAGAATACATATATAGATACACATATAAGGGCCTTAGTATTAGAATGGGGCTTTAGGGTAGCTATACTTATATATAATCAGGAACCCCCAGAATAGTATTGGTACGTATTTAAGCCCCTATAGGTGCCAGTCGGCAGGGTTCCTGGGGTGCCACTTCGCGGTGTTTCGGCACTCTGCTCCTGCCCCGAATCCGGAAACCCTAAAACGCCTGAACCATAAGAGCCGTCGACAAAACTACGGCCTTGATCACGGTTTGAGGTTTAGGGTTTAGGGTTTAGGGTGCCTTGATCCTGAAAGAGCAAGTTGTTGCTTCTAGGAGCCACGATACATAAAAGCCGTGCACGTGATTCTCCTTGTCGGGGTGTTTCAAGAAATCTTACTGTGTAGGGGTTGCGCGGTTGACACGAACCATGGAATCCCCAGCGCCTTCCTTGCATAATAGTTTTACTCAGTAAGACTTCGTAGGTAGCTGATACATAGCTTTCTCACAACTAGGATGCCGACTGGGACTGGGATATCCATACCCTATACCTGTAGCTTACTTACCACGACACATTCAATTCTAATGGCAACTGCCAGCCTCATGGTGCCCTAAACCCCTCTTCAACCCAGAAGCGATGATAGGCCGTGAAGCCTTAAACCTCAAAACCTGAACGGGTCAGGGTACCCCTAACCTCCCAAACCCTAAACCCAAAACACGTCACAAACCATAAACCACCAGAGCCACAGAACCCCCTGAACCCGAAACCCTATAAACCCTAAGCCCTAAAAACCTACAAGCCCTAAACCATGGAACCCCGTTGACTCCCCGAAGCCTGGAAGCGTCAACCCCTCCACCATCCAAACTCTGAAGCCCGGGCAGGCGATGTGAATAGCTTCAACTCGAACTCCAACGTTCTTCACTTCAAGGCGGCGATCTAAGGATCCTAATATAGGGGCCGAAAATATTCCGATACTATCTGGGGGGATTTATTCCAATTATTAAGGCCCCTATATTAAACCTTAAACCCTAACCGTTAAAATCCTAAAACCCTAAGGCCCTAAAGCCCCGGAGCAAACCTTCAAGCAGCGATCCGATTTGAACCCAGGACCTGCCCCAGGGCTGTTCCTCTGCGGTTTGCCTATAGGCGTTAAGGGTCCAAGTACCTAATAATCGGTTTAGGGTTTAGGGGGGGTTTAGGGTTCAGGGCTTAATATACTCTCCGAAATAGCCTACAGAACGTTTGGATCCGTAGGGTTAGGCTCTCAGGACTCATGTTTTAAAGCTTTCGGGCCCACATTTTGGTTAGAGCTCCATGTGGCCATGCTTCCTGAGTGTTCCGTAGGAATCATGTTCTGGATGGTTCTAGCATGTGACAAAGGGGTTATCCACAACAATATTGCTTTCATTTTGCTCCAAACAGTGCCGATAGGCTGTGACTGGTGGCTTAGTTTCTTACAGTTCCATTTTCTAGGGTTGCTGAGCTCAATGTGAAGTTCAGGGTTGTGCCATAGCATTTCTGGGTCAAGGCGGTTTTCGAATCTTCTTACTAAGGCAATAAGACTATATAAGTAGCCAGTCAGTAGCGCTATAAACTTATACTATAAACCCTGTGATAGTCTCCATGAATCTCCATGATCCATCTCGTTAACCTTACTGATTAAGTGCAAAGTCAGCCCAGCGATGCGCTTAGTCAGCGTTTCTGCTTTGCGGGTTTAGTTTAGGGCTGTAGATTTATTGGATCACTCGCTGTTGAGTGAGTATAGGCCCTCTAGGCCCTAAAGCTTGGACGCACGCTCCTCTGCCCTGACCTGCAAAAGCCCACTTAAACCCTAAACTCCCTAAACCCTAATCCGAAATCCCGAACCCAAAATTTCCTTGCCTCACCTGGCATGTCCGAGAGTGACTGCCGAGACTCCCTTTAATTTAACCCGGACGCAACCCTAAAGCCTCATTAAGACCCTAAACACCAAACCCCCTTAACAATCAACCCTAAACCCCAAAACTCCCAAACAAAGTCCCTTAACCCTGACCTAAACCCCAAACTCCCTTAACAATAAACCAACTCCCAAACAGAGTCCCTTAACCCTGACCTACCACAAAAGAAAGCCCAGAGAAGTAGCGTTGAGGCCGGGAATCTCGCTGCAGAAAAGGCCGAGTGGCTCTTTGCCCAGGAAGTCTTGAGGCTCGGATTCCCTTAAAGGGGGTTTAGGGTTTAGAGTTTAGGGTTTGGGGTTTATAGAAATTGTTAAGGGTTTGGGTGCCAATAAGTTTTGACCGAAACGTTTTGACCGAAAGTTTTGACAAAGTTTTCTTTTTGGACCCACATTTTGAATTTGGGGGTGGGGGCGGGGGAGCCTAGCCCCAGCCCCAGATTCTCGCAGCCCCAGCCCCAGCCCTAGCCAACCCCCAGCCTTTTTGGCCCCGCTCAAGGCCGGGTCCCCGCCCTGCCCGATCCCCGCAGCCCCAGCCCCCGCACTCGCACGCGTAGCGAGGGAAGCCGGTCGAACATTTGCCCGAACCTGTTTC
>BGNK01007809.1:2072-15134 GCA_003297005.1 Symbiodinium sp. clade A Y106
GCAGTCTGCTAAGCAAGAAAACAATCGCACCAACGATGTCCTGCATGCACAGACTACCACGACCCCCGCTACCAAAAACTGGACGTTGCCAGCTACGGGGTTTTCCCTCCTCCCTCCCTGGAGCCAAATGTCGCAACAAAGCGAAGTCCCAAACATGAGCAAATGTTTAAGGAAAACTTCGGCGACATGTGAAAAGGAAAACAAAATAAAAGCGTCGGAATCACTCGAAATAAAACTTTATCACCTTCGGTGAGTTCCGTNGAAGTCCCAAACATGAGCAAATGTTTAAGGAAAACTTCGGCGACATGTGAAAAGGAAAACAAAATAAAAGCGTCGGAATCACTCGAAATAAAACTTTATCACCTTCGGTGAGTTCCGTCACCCCAACCTGACGTTGAGGTTCAATCCACCCCAACCTGGGGTTGGGGTTCAACTAGTTGTAACTTTCGGGGGGGAAGGTTGTAACTTTGTTTAACCCAACTTCTAACCTACCCCCCATGGAGTATTATGACACAACAGCAGCACTCTAAAGAAAGCGATGTTCATGCCATTGACCGGCTTGGTTTGCGGACCTCAGGGTCACTGCGCGGACTGGTGATGAAGATGAACCCACCCTCAAGATCAGTTGACCATCAATGGAGTTTGCCGTGCTGTCGGGGTGTTTTTGGCGGACCAGACCGTCCACGAAACCCACGACGCAGTCCGTTTTCACGCCTTAAGGAACCTCGACGGCACGTCTTTGAGTGCATCCCCGGATGTGGGAGCCGCCACATACTCCGAGGCCAGCCCAGCGCCCGTCCTCCTGGCGGCATGCCCTACGAGCCACCTCGCCGCTCACGTGAGGATTCACTTTTGCGCCTGGCCGGACAAGATCTCGTGACAATCACAGGCTTGTCTGGCTGTTGTTCGAAGGCGGACTGGAGGAGCTCGTCGCCGCAAAACAGCTGGTACGTTTGGCAGGGCCCCGAGGGGCTGATCCAGGACGGTGTCCACCACTACGGACGCCTTGAGGTTCCGGGCCGCTTGGGTCTGCCTGGATCTCGGCAAGCCCTGCTCTCGGAGCAGGACCATCAGTGCAAGGTCTGCGCGGCCCCATCACCGCAACCACGTGCGAGCTGGACCACATCGTTCCTGCACCAGTCCTTCGCCGCACAGGCCCAGAATCTCCAGGTGGAGTACTCGCATGCCACGACGCTGGAGTCCCGCTTCAGCCGGCCCTTCAGCCTGAGTTGCCCTTTCATGTTGAAGTCTGTCAAGATTTCTTCACATGCAAAACCTCAAGTTTGCTTACGATCCTACGTCCTACTGGCACAGGCAGTGTGTTCTCGTTGCTGTGCCCACACGTGCAATAGCAGCACACAGTAGAAAGCGATGTTCGTACAATTGAAAAGCTAATTGCGGACCCGAGGGTCATGGCACAGGAACCAACAGTGGGGATAAACCAACCTCAAGATCAGTTGATCATCAAGGGGGTTTGCTCTGCTGCTCATAAACACAGTGCAATGAAGCATCCATGGGCCTCAGAAAATCTCCTGCATCTAGCCGGTTATGGCCTGGTCTTCTGAGCTAGCCCCTTCACGAAGCCACTACAGATCCCTCTCTGGCNCATAAACACAGTGCAATGAAGCATCCATGGGCCTCAGAAAATCTCCTGCATCTAGCCGGTTATGGCCTGGTCTTCTGAGCTAGCCCCTTCACGAAGCCACTACAGATCCCTCTCTGGCAAGAGGATGAAGAGGAAGACCTCGTTGCTCCGACACCTGCTATCACAGTTACCTCAAAGCTCCTGCATCAGAGGATATCACAGAGCCCATGCGTGAACAACGGGGTCTCATTGCAGCACTTCCACACCCTCATCATGTTTCGGCAGCACGGCAATCTCGCCTTCATAGGCCATGAAGCACTAGACTTCGCGGAGGTGTGGTAAGTGCGGTACACAGATTTGCTGACGCCACATCCTGGGCAAAGCTTAGGGCCTAGAGGGTGCAACACACGTACACACCGTGCCTTGAACGTCGAAGTCGCAAGAACAGCTGACACCTGGCTGCGCCAAGCACATATCCTGATAGGCAACTATCATATTGCCACCGATCCCTGCAAGCGATGTTGCTCCGTCGCTCCTCCTGCCCATCTATTGCATGAGAACAGCTTGTCTGTTTCGGTTCATGCTCGGCTTGACGGAATCACAGACGCTGACCCAGGCTGTGTCGCAGACATACGGAAGCCCGCGGCAGCTGCTGATGCTTGCTAAGCTGACCTAGGAAATCTTTGGGGCCCAGCCGCTTACGCTTAGGGAAGAATGCCCCGCAAAACCACTGGCTCTGCAGCTCGCAAGTCAAAAGCAAGCAGAGACTTTACCTTCGGCCGCTGAAATGCGCTGAACACCCCCGCAAGTTGAGCCCAGCAACCTTGTGCGGCTCGCTCAATCGCAACACCATCTGCAGCGGTCAAGCCCCGGCGCATGCGATTTCAAAGCCCCCAAGTTTGCAAAACACTCACCTGCCTGTGTAAACCTCTCCGTATGTACCACGCGCCTCTCGAACGAGCGCCCTGGCTATCTGAGTCTACTCGTCTTCACCGTGCTGCCCGCTTTTGCGCGGCGCAATCCAAGTCAGCCTGCATGCTTTGTTGATGCATCTGCATTGCATCAAGTCTGCTAAAACAGCGGGCAGGACTGAACATTTTGCTGTCGTAGGACACATGCAGCCAAGTTATTGACCACTCTGCCAATCGAAGACATCTCGTGCTCTGACGCTCACGACTGGCAGCTTTGCCCAGTGTGCATTATCATTGCTGCAACGCCCCACACAACAGCAGCACTCTGTAGAAAGCGATGCTCATGCCATTGACCGGCTGGTTTGCGGACCCAAGAGTCACTGCGCGGGCTAGCAATGAAGATGAACCCACTCTCAAGATCAGTTGACCATCAATGGAGTTTGCCGCCCAGCCAATCCTCGTAACGAAGCATCCAGAGCTTCGGAAAAATGGAGTCGGTTATGGTTGGCCACGTCACGAAGCCTCTGTCAAGACCATAGCATTGCGCAGCTGCAGCTGGCTTCGAAAAGTCGCAGCTCGCTTCGAAAGTCACGGCGCTGCCGCGAACAGCATTGCGCAGCTGCAGCCAGATGCTGAGAGAAAAAAGGATGTCACTGCACGTGCATGACGACTTACGATCTACCCAAAGCCTCCTGCATCAAGCAGTGCCTTCACAACACATTCTCGCTCTATCGGCTCCAACAGATGCATCCGAACTTGAGACGCAGCAGGTTGAGGCACAGCAGATGCAGGTAAAACAGAACTTTTCTCTGCTAGTCATAAACACAGTGCAATGAAGCATCCAGGACCTTGGAAAAATCCTGCATCTAGCCGGTCATGGCCTGGTCTTCTGAGCTAGCAGCCCCTTCACGAAGCCACTACAGATCCTCTCTGGCGTTTTGGCGACACGGCAATCTCGCCTTCACAGGCCATGGAGCGCGAGACTTCGTCGCGGAGGCATCCTGGCCAAGCACACGTACACACCGTGCCTTGAACGCCGAAGTTGCAAGAACAGCCATCACCTGGCTGCGCCAAGCACATATCCCGATGGGCAACTGTCACATTGCCGTCGATGCAAGCGATCTTGCTCCGTCGCTCCTCCTGCCCTCTGTTGCATGAGAACAGCTTGTCTCTTTCGGTTCATGTCAATGTTTTTTGATTTGTTCTTGATCAACTGATCTTGAGGTTAGTTTTATCCCTGTTGATTCCTACGTCATGATCCTCGGCTCCGCAATTAGCTTGTCAATTGCACGAACATCGCTTTCTAGTGTGTGCTGCTATTGCACGTGCCTTCTGAAAGCCAGCTGCTGAGCCTTCTAGACCCCGTCAGCACACAGTGAGAAGTTGGCTCTTTTTGGGATCAGCATCTGCGTGGCGCAGCTTGGCAATGACCTGCACATGAGAGTCATTTAGTCTTCACTGCATTGACGTCCAGGCATGTCATGACAAGCTGATCGGCCAAAGTGTGAGATCAACACACGACAGCCTGTGCGCATTAACTGCCTTGAGAAGGGTCTTGACGGAGGCTTCGTGAAGTGACCAACCACAACCAGCTCCATCCAGCATCTTTTCTGAAGCCTCTGGATGCTTCGTTACGAGGATTGGCTGGGCGGCAAACTCCATTGATGGTTAACTGATCTTGAGAGTGGGTTCATCTTGGGGGCTTTGAAAATCGCATGCGCCGGGGCTTGACCGCTGCAGATGGTGTTGTGTGGTGAAGAGAACCGTTGTCCCGACACCGCATTGCTTCAATGAGGCTTAGAATTGGCAAGTGGACTACCCTTGTCACTTAGCCGAAGGTAAAGTCTCTGCTTGGATTGACTTGCGAGCTNTGGTGAAGAGAACCGTTGTCCCGACACCGCATTGCTTCAATGAGGCTTAGAATTGGCAAGTGGACTACCCTTGTCACTTAGCCGAAGGTAAAGTCTCTGCTTGGATTGACTTGCGAGCTGCAGAGCCAGTGGTTTTGCGGGGCATTCTTCCCTAAGCGTAAGCGGCTGGGCCCCAAAGATTTCCTAGGTCAGCTTAGCAAGCATCAGCAGCTGCTGCGGGCGTGCGTATGTCTGCGACACAGCCTGGGTCAGCACCTGTGATTCCGTCAAGCCGACCATGAACCGAAACAGACAAGCTGTTCTCATGCAACAGATGGGCAGGAGGAGCGACGGAGCAAGATCGCTTGCAGGGATCGGTGGCAATATGATAGTTGCCTATCAGGATATGTGCTTGGCGCAGCCAGGTGATAGCTGTTCTTGCAACTTCGGCGTTCAAGGCACGGTGTGTACGTGTGTTGCACCCTCTAGGCCCTAAGCTTTGCCCAGGATGTGGCGTCAGCAAATCTGTGTACCGCACTTCCCACACCTCCGCGACGAAGTCTAGCGCTCCATGGCCTATGAAGGCGAGATTGCCGTGTTGCCGAAACATGATGAGGGTGTGGAAGTGCTGCAATGAGACCCCGTTGTTCACGCATGGGCTCTGTGATATCCTCTGATGCAGGAGCTTTGAGGTAGCTGTGATAGCAGGTGTCGGAGCAACGAGGTCTTCTTCATCCTCCTGCCAGAGAGGGATCTGTAGTGGCTTCGTGAAGGGGCTAGCTCAGAAGACCAGGCCATAACCGGCTAGATGCAGGAGATTTTCTGAGGCCCATGGATGCTTCATTGCACTGTGTTTATGNGCCAGAGAGGGATCTGTAGTGGCTTCGTGAAGGGGCTAGCTCAGAAGACCAGGCCATAACCGGCTAGATGCAGGAGATTTTCTGAGGCCCATGGATGCTTCATTGCACTGTGTTTATGACCAGCACAGCAAAGTCCCTTGATGATCAACTGATCTTGAGGTTGGTTTATCCCCCCTGTTGATTCCTACGCCATGACCCTCGGCTCCGCAAATTAGCTTGTCAATTGCACGAACATCGCTTTCTACTGTGTGCTGCTATTGCACGTGTGGGCACAGCAACGAGAACNTATCCCCCCTGTTGATTCCTACGCCATGACCCTCGGCTCCGCAAATTAGCTTGTCAATTGCACGAACATCGCTTTCTACTGTGTGCTGCTATTGCACGTGTGGGCACAGCAACGAGAACGCACTGCCTGTGCCAGTAGGACGTAGGATCGTAAGCAAACTTGAGGTTTTGCATGTGAAGAAATCTTGACAGACTTCAACATAAAAGGGCAACCCAGGCTGAAGGGAAATGTTTTTTTGATTTGTCTGTTAAACCTGCACCTGCTGTGCCTCAAGTTCGGACGCATCTCTTGGAGCCGATAGAGCGAGAACGTGTTGTGAAGGCGCTGCTTCCTTGATGCAGGAGGCTTTGGGTAGACCGTAAGTTGTCATGCTTACGTACAGGCGCGGGAGGCAGGGCATGCTTGACGCAGACTGTGTGGCAGACCAGCACCGCATCATGGGTTTCGGATCGTCAGCATACAGTAAGAAGTTGGCATCCTCTTTTTGGGCTCAGCATCTGCGTGGCGCAGCTTGGCAATGACCTGCACATGCTTGAGAGTCATTTGGTGTTCACTGCCTGTGAATGACATCTAGGCCTGTCAGGCAGGATGCGAGAGCCTGCTGACAACCTGAGCGGCTTCAATGTGAGTTCAGCCTTGACAAGTGACAGCCGGAGCTGCCTGCGTCGTGCGTCACTTGCATGCGTTGCATTGAATGTAGCTGTGAAAGTCGCCTGAGCTGACGCGAGTTTCAAGGCGCATAGCCAGGCTGAAGAGAACTAGGACGGTCAATCTGCATTGATGTTCTCTAGCTACAGCAAGGTCTCGCATGACCCAAAAAGGCTGTGGATGGACATGTGACATGTCTATTGGCAGAGCTGTTGGCAGTTAATGCACCACTGGGTCTCACTGTTATCACTAGCGAGCAGATTTTCATGAGGTTGGATCCTGTCAGCCAGCAAATTTCACTGAATGCTGTGTATAAGCAAGTACAGAACCAGGCAAAGCTTCCGAAGCTTTTGGTTGTAGGTTTGTGTCCATGTCGGCATTGGTTTGGATCCTGTCCGTGGATATCTCCCAATACAACCCCAATACAATCCGTTAAAGGGACCCCTGTAATATGTCGTGCACCCTAATTGTATGGAGAGTATATGGGGCCTATACAGGGAGAGGACATGCAAGCTGTTGGCCACAATATGCCACAATTACTAGTATTGTGGTCCCAGATTCCTGTAGAGCTTTTGTATAGGGTATCTCAAGAACATAATATTGGCAACTATTTCGGACCCTACAATCCGTCGGCCTGAATCAGCAATCTGTGCTCAACACCACATTCCGTGGTTCAGAAATAGAAGTAGCAATGAAGCTGTCCTGGTGGACAATTGGACTGCTGAGCCATCTTACGATCGCTGCTTGCTTTAAGCTGGCTGTAAACTCTTCTAGGGCTTTCCCTGAATGCGAGGGTAGGCTCATCTCCGAGATTTATGGGGAACACGATGGGCACTGCCAGTCGCGCAGAGGCGACATGCAAGCAAAGCTACGATATTGATGCTGCCGGATTTCACTGGCAGTGTGTCGTTGCGTTGAAGTCTTCTGGCAGCTTCACCTGCCTGCACTCGCATTTGTGCCAACACGTGGAGAACCCGGCCGCAGTGTGGAATTCGCTTCCAGCCCTCAGTGCCGACGTCAAGCCCGAGATGACGCTTGTGGACTTCGAAAAGACGGCCAACAGACACCCACACCTGGCACGCCTCACCGGCAACAAATTCTTGGTTTGGGCGCGCAATAACGTTGGGGGAAAAGGGATGCAATGCCAGGCAGTGGAGGATGTTGTGGGTGGCATCCTGACTGGCGATCGACTCGACATTGGAAGCGGCACGCAGCACGGCGCCCAAATTTCAGAGAACAAGGTCGCCATCTGCCGCCATGCAGGTTCCTTTACTGCTCTTCGGAGTTCTGTTGTTTTTGTATTGTAATAAAACTTAACGGGATTAATGATAATATTATTTTTATTCTGGTTTTAAGGGCGGCTAAGGTTCGATTCTGCGGTGCTACATGGTGACGGCAAATCTCGCAGCCTTACCAAAACCAGCGAGCAGGATATGCCAAATCGGATCAGCCCCATGGAGTACACCTACATGCCGACCCTGTTGTACCTTGAGGAGCACAAGGTCCTGCTGTGTGCCAATGAGAATGTTCAAAGGAAGGTGACGCACCACCTGACTTGTTGGGTGATGACAGATAAGGAGGGATCTCTCGAGAGGGGACCCAGCAACACTTTGGTCGACAGTTTCCAGCTGACCTATGGCATGGTCCAGTCCAAACTACCCTGCTGTCTGCAGGTAATGTGCTTGCCTGCTGCAACATGGCGTATGGTGACGGCAAGTTCAATTGCAAGATCCTGACCATCGAGGGTGACACCATCTCTGCCGGGCCGGAGCAAGAGTTCGAATTGGGTGGAAACGAAAATGCGGCCTATGGCCACCTTACGGCTATGACTTCAACCCAGGCAATGTATTGCTACCATGCTCATCCGAACACGTGTGTCCTTCTCTCTATCTCTGGGTCGTCGGTCAAGGGCGTCTACACACTGGACCTGCCCAAGTCCAGACACCCGCAGTACAAGGGTCGGCAAGGTTGCGACATGCGTTGAAGACAATCCAGGCTTTGCCAGCTACCTTCCGGGTGGGTCTGAAGTAACGGCCCCTAGCTGTGCGATTCACAACTTGCCGCACGAAGGCGCCTGAGGGGAGGGGCCACCGTACTAGGGTTTCCGAAAATCAGCTGGGGCCTTTGTCTCTCCCCTAAACCCAAACCGTGGTAGTTCCTGATTTTCGGAAATCCTCAGCCGGGACTTCTGTTCCTCAGCGCTTCGCACAGCATCGCAGCGCCGGAGCCAAAAAATCAGTGCCACGGCTCATTGCAGGATGGGAGTTTAGATCTACGGTCAGCCATTTAATGCAAATCCCCGTGAATTTCCTCTGCCGAGATGGGCTGCGGATGCAGAGACTTGTTCGCGAATCCTGTATTGTGGTATACAAGAGTATACTATAGTATACCAAAGTCTACTACAGTATAAGACGGTAAACCATCTGGTCAAGATTGCAGGTTTAAGGTTGCACTTCATTTTGGGGCTGTGTCTTGAAGGCCAAGTTAAAGCTATAGGAGTTTCTCTCCAGAAGGTTGCGAAAGCCACCTCACATTGTCAGGCTATCGTGTTTACGGGTTAGGGTGAGAACCTTTTCGCTGTCTTAATGCTTGTGTCTGTGCACCATCCCTCGTGCCTGGGATTGTCCGTGCAATGCAAGATCCTCTAAAGAGTATGGAAGTATTAGCGGTATTCGCGACATGTAGAGATGCCCGCCTATTTGTAGGAGAGTACTGTGCAGTACTGCTTAAACATGTTTTTTAGAGCCTACCATCTTTATCACACATGCTGTACTGGGCTTTGGGCATCCTTTATCTTGGAAGGTGCATCCCAAACTCAGAACCGTAAACCCTATGCCCGGAATATTGAATGCTTTTGAAGCCCAAGCCCCAAGCCAGGAGATACTTACTTAGCCTTCAGTCGTGCAGCGACGCGACAGCCCATGCAATTCGGCATCCGCTCGATGTGCACAGTGCGTAGAGTTTCCTTTTCTGTCCTCGCCTCACATGCTCCCCCAACCCAGCTTGGGAGAAGGACCGACCTGCGTGAAGCGGCGAAGAGTCTGTCGAATTCAGGCAGCGCAGGACGTAGACCATCGAAGCCCCTCCAAAGTAACAGCGCATCACAAGCATTTCGTTGAGCTCCGCTAGTGCTCGGGGTACAGAGCCATGGACGCTGCGCAGCCTTTGAGCGCGTCCGAGGCACAAGAGCTCGAAAAAGCGAGTTCGGTATCGGCAAAAGGGTAGTTTCGACAGGCGAAGCCGTAGCCAGAAACCAAGCAAAGTTGCAGGACGTTCGGTAAAATCCCATCTTCCATACCCAAACCTTATAGTCTTATAAGCCCTATGAGACCTAAGCCCCACACCCTGAAACTCGCTGCCGAAACCAGCATCTCGCGAGGATGCTGCACCGCACTCCGCACGAGGACTCCTGGAGGCCATCTATCTAGGGTTTGGGTCTAGGGTTCAGGGTTTGGGTCTAGGGTTCAGGGTTTGGGGCCAAAACCCCCAAAACCTTAAACCCTACATCCTAAACTCTCTTGCGCGAAGTCTCTTGGGGAGTGCCCAGGGTCGCAGAAAAAAACTGACCTCCGGATCTCTGCCAACCGAGGGTTTCGGAAAGCCCCTTGAAAGGCTTCTCTACTTGTGCCTGTGTAGGATGAGCACAGGGAGTTTCATGGGGGGTTGTCAAAATTATGGTCCCTGTTTGGATCCCTAATATAGCACGGCACCTAGTATTTAGGCTACCCAAAAAGGGACCCTAATTTTGACAACCACCCTCATAGGGTTTCAGGGTTTCAGGGTTCGGGCTTCTGTGTTGGTGTGCTCGGCGTGTTGCCAGAGCATGTAGGAATCAGTGAATGACAGACATCCTGGCTTCGAAGCTCACGAAGGAGGCTCGTTGCCTTGGGTTCGGGGTTCAGGATGCAAGCTTCAGGGTGGATAGTAAAAACTATTATCGAACTAATAAGAGATTATATATATATAGAGTGTATATGTTATATAAGGATATTTGAGTAAATATACAATTTTATGGATGTCGAAGCTCTAATGTTTCAGCTTCCGGGCTTGGGGGTTTGGACTCGGGGCGAGGCGTCCGACATCGACAATGAGACGCCGATGAAGGGGACGAGTGAGATCTCCGAAGAGGAGCTGCAGTACGGAAGCGGGACGTGTTTTCAATCCCTGCAACACCTCCCTGCATATCACATGGTAGTTCTGGGATCTCTCCGGATTTTTCATACGGTTTTGTAGAATGAAGACAGTGAGCGACAGGCCGAGAACATTCTGCAAGGCAGCTCACAAGTTTTGGAGATAAGCCTTGTGATTTGAGGCTGTTTCTCGGGATTTGGGGTTCGCACCTCAATTTTGGGTACTGCCCCCAGCCTGTGACAGTCTATCTTAGGCTCATAATACGGGCCAGATATAGTGGCAATATACAGGTATTATCCAACTGTTAGAGAGTGGAGGCAGTACCCAACCTTAACTACCCTTTCTCCAGGACCTGTCAATGCTTGGATGTGGCCTGAAGGAGTTTCAACGGCTGAAGGAGTTCATCTATGCGATGATTGGCTGTCTGCGGCAGTGTGAGCCGCTGCCTCAAAAAACGATTTCCGACAGACACACTCTTGAATGTGGTTTGGCATGGGTTTTGGGGTATGGTATATTATACCCACATGGGAGCTACAAGGGGTGTTAGTTCCGCTGCCGAATGTCAGCCTGTTCCTTGTTGTTTGGCCACATGCTAAATCCTAAACTTTGCTTTTTTTGGCAGTCCAGCTGGACTTTTGTAGTCTATCCTCCGGCGCCTACCCTTCCTCTGTGCCACGGACTTCCTTGCCGCCGCAACGGACAACAAGGGTTTGTAAGGGGTTTTATAGGGTGAAACGGGTTTGTTTCAGGTTTCGATTGGATGTCTGAAGGCTTCGGAAAAGGGAGTTTACACCTCAGGCTCATCTTTTTCGTGGGCCTGCCGCTGCTGGGCCTCTCGGCTGAGCTCCCTACGGTAGCCGGAGCCCCACAAAAGACCCAGGAGCTAAATCGTTCTACGGGTGGGAGACCGTTCAAGCTTTCATTCTGTCGTCTTGCTAGTTGCGTGGGGATTGGGCCTTGAGTTGTGGCATGGGCTCAGCACTTTGAGTTGAGTCCTGGGCAAGGGCAGCTTAGCGTCGCAGGAGCCAAAGCCCGAAGTCCCACAACACTAGACTCCTACGCCCCGAAGCCCACAGAAGCCTAAAGCCCATAATCCCAGGCCTTAAACTTCAGCCTCAAACATCCCTAAATCCTATGACATGAATCCCAAACCCTGAAGAATCCTTGTAAGCCCTGAACTTCAAACCCTTTTAGCCCCTTTTAACCCTAAGCCGTGGAACGCCCAACCCGAATGTGCTAAAGATCCTTTCTAGCGCCCCTGTACCCTAAACCCTAAACCCTGTACCCTAAACCCTAAACCCTGTACCCTAAACCCTGTACCCTAAACCCTAGAACCCTCGTAGAAGCCCTTGTGCCCCCCTGAAGCTTCGACATCTTCCCACTCTCTGCTCTTGTAGGTCTAGCTGGCGCATTCTTCACAACGAAGGAGCAAGGCTGGATCTTTTGCCCTTTATCAATTCGGCCCTGGATTGGACCGCCCCGGTTGCGATATGACCTGCTGAGCCTCAATAAGCATGTTCAGGGCTTAGGGCTTTTGGTTCCCGGTTCAGGGGTGGGTTTGAGGTTCCTTTGGGCAGCCGGAAACGACAGGCTTCCCCATGATGTTCTACCTCGGCTACGTGCCATTCCTGCTTGTGAACAAGGGCATTGAGATTTACTACCTCTTTCGCTGGAAAGCGTTGGTCCGGCTCTAAGCTCCTGGCTTCTGTCGGAGTAGGGGCTGCTGAAGCTGCTTAACGTGATCCTGTGCGACCCTAAAGCTCAGAGGCCCGAGACCTCCAAACCGTAAACCCAAACCCTAAAGCTCCAGGCCTTAGCCTTAAAACCCAAAACCCCAAAAACCCAAAGCCCTAGAACCCCGAAGCCTGAAGAACCTACAAAGCCTAGTACCTTAAAGGCCTCAAGCTCAAACAAACCTAAAGGCCTTTACGGCTCTAAAGTCCGAACCTTTCGGATGCGGTGTTGGTGGGCTTTTCGGCCTGAACCCTAAAGCCTAAACAATAAACCCTAAACCCGTGTCTCCGCGAGGACCCGGTCGCGGCAGAGATCCAGAAGGAGTGCGCTGGGCGTTCATTAGGGTTTAGGGTTTAGGGGTTCGAGGGTTTCGGGTTGAGGCGTTTGGGGTTTATCTGTTCTCTTCTGTTTCGCTCTATAATTTTTGAAAGGGCCAAGGGTTATTCCGTATACGACTTCTTGTGGCTTGGGGTTTCGGAGTTGAGGGTTTTGCGACATTTTGGGACTAGAACTGGGAGGTGATCGATTTTGTTATCCCGCGGATTCAGAACCCTCGTTCAGGATCCCGGCTATAATATAATCATGGTTGAGGTAGGGGTTTTGTGAATCAGGGGTCTACATTAGTGTAGAAGCTTGAATAAGTACAAAAGGACTCATATGGTCGTGTGGGTTCCTGAACACACTTATAGCATGCTGTATCCCGTAAACGGCCCTGAACCCTGAACCCTAATCCCTACACCCTGAACCCTCAACCCCAAACCTTAACCCCCGAACCGCATACCCCAAGCGCAACCCAAGCCACCGCTCACCCTAGTCTGGGTTCTTGTTAGGGAATTTAGTTTAAGTTACCAGTATACGTTTATATATATATATGTATATATATATATAGGGTTTTGGATCGAGCGGCCCCGTAGTCGCATTGCCTGACCCCAAGTGCCAGTGTGGCACGCCAGCAGCCATTGGGAAGCACGCCAGATCCCCGAACTGGCACCGGCGCTTGAGGCACAAGCGATCTGTTGCACGGGCGCGTGTGCGCTTGGCCAAAACACTGCGAACG